>VMDO01012679.1:0-61153 GCA_007922755.1 Pedetes capensis | reverse complement strand
CATCATGTTTGGAAGAGTGGCAGGTCAATGGAAAAGAGGAAAACCCTCCACCAGATGGATTAACACAGTGTCTGCAACAATGGGCTTAAACATAAATAAGATGGTTTGCCTGGCACAGAATCGGCAAGTGTTTCGATCTGCTGTACATAGGGTCGCTATGAGTCGGACTCGACTCGACGGCACCTAACAACAACAACAAGTTCCTAATATATCAAAGGGTTGGGCCATTGTTATAAGCTTTTCCTCACCTAAAGTTCCCTCACTACCAATGCATTCTCCTCCCTGTGGATACATAGTTTGATAATAGAAATCAGTAAGAAGCTAGAATTGATGAAAAGACCATACATAAAAGATGAGACACTTGTATTTCATAATTTAAAAGAAGCTGAAATGGTTCATATCTTTGTCCATGAATCAGAATAATTTAGATCAGTGCTGTCCAATACATATATAATGATAGCCACAGTGTAATCTTAAATTTTTTAGTAGCCTTAATGTAAGAAGGAAAAGGAGGGCTGAGGATATAGCACAGTGGTAGAACTATTGTATAGGATGTACGAAGCCCTGAATTTGATCAATTTGCAAAAAAAGGAAGAAAAAGAGAAAAAGTGAAATTAACTTTAATAACTTATTCTATTTCATCTAATAAAAAACTGTTACATGAGCACTAATTATTTATCAATATAATAGTTGTTAATACAGTATTTTAAAATTTTTTCCTAGCTGGGTGCGGTGGTACACGACTGTAATCCAAGCAATTTGGGAGGCAGAGGCAGGAGGATTGCAAATTTGGGACCAGAGGCAATCTGGACAATTTAGTGAGACCTTGTCTCAAAAAAAAAGTAGAAAAAAAAGTTAAAAAAAAAAAAGTGGGCTGGGGTGCAGCTCAGTGGTACAGCACTTGCAAAAGCATGCAAGCATGAGGCCCTGGGTTCAACCCCCAGTACCGAAAAAAAAAAAAAAAAAAAGCCTATTAGTCTTTGAAAATGAGTGTTTATTGCTGGGCGTGGTGGTGTATGCCTGTAATCCCAGCGGCTTGGGAGGCAGAGACAGGAGGATTGCAAGTTCGAGACCAGAGGCAGTCTGCATAACTTAGCGAGACCCTGTCTCAAAAAACAAAAAAGAAAAAAAAAATGGGCTGGGGGTGCAGCTCAGTGGTCCATCACTTGCAGAGCATGCAAGCATGAGGCCCTGGGTTCAACCCCCAGTACCACAAAAAAAAAAAAAGAAAATAAAAAAAAAAAAAAGAAAGAAAGAAAGAAAATGAGTGTCTATTTTACATTTAACAGTATCTATCAACTTGGATGCTAAATTTTCCTAGGAAATACTACATTTGGAATAGTTAGGTTTAATAAAATTTATAGTTTCCAACATTAATCATAATAACCCCTAAATGTAAACAAGCCAAACATCCATCAATTGGTGAATATATAAACAAAAAATGTGGGATAGCCATACAATGGAATGTTGTTTGGCAGTAAAAAGGAATGAAGGACTGATACATGCTACAATATGAATTTACCTTGAAAACATTTTGCTCAGTGAGAGAAGCCAGTCACAAAAGACTGCAAAGTATGATTCCATTTATATGAAATACCCAAAAAAGGAAAATCCAGAGAGGCAGAAAATAGAATAGTTAGCTGTTGCCTTGAGTTGGGCTAGTTGGTGAAAAAAGAGAGTGACTGCTAATAGGTACAGGGTTTCTTTGTGTGTGTGTGTGTGTGTGTGTGTGTGTGTGTGTGTGTGTTTGTGTATGTGTTGTGTACATGTGTTTTTTGCTGTGCTGAAGATTGAACCCAGGCCTTGTGCATGCTAAGCAAGCATTCTACCATTGAGCTACATCTCCATTCCACAGAATTTATTTGGGGGATAATGAAAATGTTCTAAACTTGGATTGTGGTTGACAGTTGCCCAATTCCAAATATACTAAAAACCATTGATTTGTACATTTTAAGTGCCTGAATTTTATGATATATGAGTTATAACTCAATAAAGACATAATGAATTCCAATTGATGTACAGTCTTATATCCTATTGTTCCAAACATACCTAAAAGTTTGCCAGTAATAGAATTGAGTTTTAAAATTAAAGGTGATTAAGAGTAAATAAAATTGGAAATTCAGTTTTCAGTCATGTTAGTTAAATTTTAAGTGCTCAGTAGCTACATGTGGATAGTGGCGATCATATTGGAAAGCATAGGTCTGAATCATCCTAATTCTTGTAGAAATTAAATGTGGTTAGTATTCTGTGATTGCATGCAACAAGTTTTAAAGATAACAATATAAGGAATAAGATTTCTGACTCCCTTTACTCTTCCTGTATGCAGATTGCAACGGCATCAAAAAAAATTTGTTGTATTGTAGCACAAACCTGAGTTTGGTCACTGACTGCATGGAACACGCTGTGACTTCGGTGCATCCACGTACTCGATATTTAGCTGGCTGGGATGCTCAGTTTTTCTTCATTCCTCTGTCTTACTTACCTACCGCATTGGCAGACTACATACTGACCAGATTTAGGCCCAAACCAGCCCAAGCAGTCTAAAGAAAACTGGTTCTGATGGCTCTCAGAATGAAGAACACAAAACCTCTGAAATCGTTTGTTAGTATCTCAGTAATACTTGCTTAGAACCCAGACTGTAATGATAACGTTTCTTGCCTTTGTCTCAGAGGATCTGGCATCTTCAGAGAAACAAGGAAGGATGGGGACAAGTGCAGAGAGTTGGACATGAACATTCTAAATTGAAAACCCAATGGGATGTCTTGAAGATTTTTATTTTGAACATGAGAAAATGTTAAGGATATAATGTTAATTGGGAAGAAAAATATGTGAAATGACATATGATCCTAAGTATAAAGGGGATGAAATAATTTATTGTTAAAACCAAGATATTTTTGGTAATGCAAAGCGGTGTTGAAGAAAGTTATATAATTGTTGACATATTTCAACAAATTAGTTTTTAATTTATTAAAATATATTAGTAACTTTATTCAAATCTATTTTGAAAAATAAAATTCTTTCTAAAAATAATATACTTGTGAATATTAAATCATGAAATCTTCTTATATTGATTTTTTAAACATGAAAATAACTGCTAGAGTTTGGATCTGGAATGTCCCCCAAAGACCCATGTGTTGAAGACTTACTTCTCAGCTTTGTGCTATCGTGAAGTGGTGGAAAGTTCAAAAGCTGGGGCCTCGTAGGAGGTCTTCTGGTCATTGGGGTGTGCCCTCAGAGACTACTGTGGGACCTTGGTCTCTTCCACATCTTTTTTTTTGGTTCCCAGTCAGGAGGTAAGTGGTTTTGCTCCTTGTGCACTTCAGCCATGATGGGCCACCACATGCCCAAAGCAAAGGCACCAGCCAATCATGAATCAACACTTCTAAATCCATGAACCAAAATAAACCCTTTCTCTTTACAAGCTGATTATTGCAGGTATTTATTATAGTGACAGAAGACTAACACAATTGCCTGCCCAGAGTACTTATTTTTTGTACTCATTCCTTTCTTTTAATGAGAACATTAGCTGTATCTGTCTCTATTTAGTCATTGCAAAATTTTTTCTGAAGAATGTATTTTTGACATGATCTTATTTTTAATATTTCATAAAATTACATATAAATTGAGTAATAAATTTGAAATTATTCACAAAAATCAATGGACTTTTCCCCATAATATTTTTAGTTGAGAAATTACTTTCTCTATAAGTGTTGAGTTACTCGTAACTTCAGAGGTAACTTTACTAAATAGAGGATTTTTTTTCCCACTGGAAAGAATATATATATTTCAACTCAACTAGGATGGATCTGTTTGTTCTTTTGGCAGTCCATGGTATACTTAATATTCCTCTCCAGCACCACAATTCAAATGCATTAATTCTTCTCCTTTCTCCCTTATTCAATTTCAACTTTCTTTTTTATTTTTATTTTATTTTATTTATTCTATTTTTATTACTAATTTTTAATGTGCCTGCAGCTGTAGCCCTGTGGCGTCCCATCCCATCAGATCTTGGAAGCTAAGCAGGGTCAGGCCTGGTTAGTACTTGGATGGGAGACCACCTGGGAACACCAGGTGCAGTAGGCTTGGGAGAAGGACCCAGCAACCCCCTCCCAAAAATCAATCTGCCATTGAAAACCCTAAGAACAGCAGAGAAGCACTGAAATTAGTATTTAGCCTGTTGTACGCAGGGTCGCTATGAGTCGGATACAGATGTGATGGCACCTAACAACAACAACAATTTTTAATGTACAACTTAATGGGTCTCATTATGACATTTCCATACATGCATTTCATTGTACATTGCTCATGTTAACTTCCCCTTACCCTCTCATGACTTTCCTCCCCCATCCCCTCTCTCTCCACCCATAGTCTCTTTTCTACTTGGTTGTCTTTTTCTTGCTAGTATATCTAGTTATATGGGTACATCCCAATTTTGTCGTAAGTACAACATACACAATATTTTTTTCTTTTCTCCTATTACCCTTTCTTCTTGCCCCCCCCCCTTTTCTTTAGTCCATTATCTTTCCTTACTTAGGTCCTATCTGCTTTCATGATCTATATATTTTAATAATGAATATATATTGAAGTCTAACATCCACATAATGACAGAAATCATGCAGTGTTTATCTTTCTGGGTCTGGCTTAATTTGCATAAAATGATGATCTGTAGTTCCATCTATTTTCCAGCAAATGACATAATTTTTTCCTTCTTTATGGCTGAATAAAACTCCATGGTATATATATACCATAATTTTCATATCTACTCATCTGTTAATGGACACCTAGGTTGATTCCATGCCCTGGTTATTGTGAATAATGCTGTAATAAGCATGTTGTTGTTGTTGTTAGACACTGTAGAGTCAAGTCTGACTCAGACATAAGCATGGATGAGCATTTATCTCCATGGTATATTGACTTATATTCCTTTGCATATATACCCAAGAGTGGGATAGCCAGGTCATATGGCAGTTCTATTTTTAGTTTTTTAAGGTACCTCCATACTGATTTCCATAGTGGCTGCACCAACCTGCATTTTCACCAGCAGCATATAAAGGTTATTTTCTCCCCTCATCCTCGCCAGCATTTGTTGTTTGTTTTGTTGATGGTAGCCATTCTGACTGGAGTGAGATGGCATTTCAGTGTACTTTTGATTTACATTTCCCTGATGGCTAAGGATGTTGAACATTTTTTCATATGATTATTGGCCATTTCAGGTTCTTCTTTTGAGAAGTTTCTGTTCAGTTCTTTTGCCCATTGTTTGACTGGATACCTTGCTTTTTTGGTATTTAATTTTTTGAGCTCTCTATATATTTTGGATATTAATTGTCCATCTGATGTATAACTGGCAAAGATTTTCTTCTACTTTGTAGGTTGTCTCTTCAGTCTGATAATTGTGTCCTTTGCTGGCAAAAGTTTTTTAATTCCATGCAATCCCATTTGTCAATTCTTGCTATTGCTTCCTGAGTTTTTGGGGTCCTATTTAGAAAGTCCTTGCCTATGCCTATGTCTTGAAGTGTTTCCCTTATATTTTCCCCTAGCAGTTTCAAAGTTTCAGGTTTTACATTAAGGTTGATTTGTTTTGAACTGATTTTTGTACAAGGTGAGAGAAAGTGTTCTAATTTCAGTCTTCTGCATGAGGATACCCAGTTCTCCCAGCACCATTTGTTGAAAATGTTGTCTTTTCACCAACTTATATTTTTGGCACCTTTGTCAAATATTAGATGGATGTAGCCACATAGTTTTATTTCTGTATCCTCTATTTTGTTCCATTGGTCTAATGTCTGTTTTTGTGGGAGTACCATGCAGTTTTTATTACTATAGCTTTGTAGTATAATTTGAAATCAGGAAGTGTGATGCCCCCTGCATTGTTCTTTCTGCTCAGGGTTGCTTTAGCAATTTGGGGTCTTTTGTGCTTCCAAATGAATTTTTGGATTGTTTTCTCTATTTCTGTGAAGAATGTCATTGAGATTTTGATGGGAATTGCATTAAATCTGTAGATTGCTTTTGGTAATATAGCCATTTTCACAATATTAATTCTTTTAATCCCACTTGTGGTGTCTTCTGCAATCTCTTTCTTTAGTGTTTTAAAATCTTCATTGTAGAGATCTTTCATCTCCTTGATTAGGTTTATTTCCAGGTTAGGTTAAGTTTATTTATTTCACCTCCAGATTAGGTTTATTTTTTTCTGAAGTTATTGTGAATTGGATTGTATTCCTGGTTTCTTTCTCCGTCTGGTTGTTATTAATATAAAAAAAATTGCTGATTTGTTTATTTTAATTTTGTATCCTGCTGCTTTGCCAAAAGTGTTTATCAGCTGTAAGAGTTTTCTGGTGGAGTCTGTAGAGCCTTTTAGGTATAGGACCGTGTTGTCTGCAAATAGGGATAATTTAACTTCTTCCTTTCCTATTTGGATCCCTTTTATTTCTTTCTCTTGTCTTATTGCTATAGCTAATAGTTCAATTACTACATTGAATAGTAGTGGAGATCATGGACAACCTTGTATTGTTCCTGATTTTAGGGGAAATGCTTTCAGTCTTCCCCTTTTAGTATGATGGTGAAGGGTTTTTCATATGCTGCTCTTATTATGTTGATGTATGTTCCTTCAATTCCTCATTTATTCAAGGTTTTTATTAGAAAATGATGTTGAGTTTTGTCAAAGGCCTTGTCTGCATCTATTGATAGGATCACATGGTTTCTGTTTCTGTGTGTATTTATATGCTGTATTACGTTTATTGTCTTGCATGTGTTGAACCATCCTTGCATCCCTGGGGTGAAACAAACTTGATCATAATGTGTGATCTTTTTAATATATGGTTTAAGTCAATTGGGAAGAATTTTATTAAGGATTTTTGAACCTAAGTTCATTAGGGATATTGGTAGGTAGTTTTCCTTTTTTGATGTATCCTTCTCTGGTTTTGCTATCAGTGTAATACTGGCTTCATAGAATGGGTGCGGTAGTATTCCTTCCATTGGTGTTTTGTGGAGTAATTTCAGGAGCACTGGTGTTAATTCACTTTAAAGGTTTTGTAGAATTCAACAGTGAATCCATCTAGTCCTGGGCTTTTCTTTGTTGGGTGACTCTATTACTGTTTTGATCTCACTGCTCATTATAGGTCTATTTAAGTTGTTTATATCCTCTTGACTTAATTTTGGCAGGTCTAATGTGTCTAGGAGCAGGCAGCCATAGCCCTGTGGCATCTGATCCCGTCAGATCTTGGAAGCTAAGCAGGGTTGGGCCTGGTTAGTACCTGGATGGGAGACCGCCTGGGAACACCAGAAGCTGTAGGCTTGGGAGAAGGATCTGGCAACCCCCTCCCAAAAATCAATCTGCCATTGAAAACCCTATGCACAGCAGAGAAGCACTGACAATAGTGTTTCCCCTGTTGTACAGAGGGTCGCTATGAGTCGGATACAGACTCGATGGCACCTAACAACAACAACAACAATGTGTCTAGGAATTTATCCATACAAGTTTTTGAGTTTTTTCGAATATAATTTTTCAAAGTATTTACTAATGATTCTCTGGATTTCATTAGTATCTGTTGTAATGTTTCCTTTTTCATCCCTGATTTTCTTGATTTGAGTCTTCTCTCTCTTTCCTTTGGTTAGTTTGCTAAGGTTTTGCCAATCTTGTTTGTCTTTTCAAAGAATCAGCTCTTTGTCTCATCAATCCTTTCAATTGTTCTTTTAGACTCTATTTCATTAATTTCTGCTCTGATCTTTATTATTCTTCCCATCTGCTGGTTTTGGGTTTTGTTTGTTCATATTTTTCTAGGAGCTTGAGGTTCATCATTAAGTTATTTGTTGGAGCTTGTTCTAATTGTTTAATATAGGCACACATCACTATAAATTTCCCTCTTAGAACTGACTTTGCTATGTCCCAAAGGTTCTGGTAGGTTGCATTTTCATTTTCATTTGATTCTAGGAATTTTAAAATTTCCTTTGTAATTTCTTCAAGTACTCATTGGTCATTTAAGAGTGTATTGTTAATTTTCCATGCTTTGTATAGTATATGTAATTTCTCTTGCTGCTTATTTCTCACTTTATTTCATTATGGTCTGATAAGATACACAAAATTATTTCAATTTTTCTGTATTTGTTAAGACTTGACTTATGGCCTAAAAT
Source organism: Pedetes capensis (assembly GCA_007922755.1). Taxonomy (NCBI): domain Eukaryota; kingdom Metazoa; phylum Chordata; class Mammalia; order Rodentia; family Pedetidae; genus Pedetes; species Pedetes capensis. The sequence continues at coordinate 53,029 of VMDO01012679.1, read as the reverse complement.
GTGATCTATTTTAGAGAAAGTTCCATGGGCTGTTGAGAAGAATGTGTATTGTGTAGCTTTTGGGTGGAATACTCTGTATATGTCTATTAAGTCCATTTGATCTATTGTGGTGTTTACCTCTGAAGTTTCTTTGTTGATTTTTTTGTCTGGGTGTTCTATCTATTGAAGAGAGTGGGGTATTGAAATCATCCACTATTATTGTATTTGGACCTATCTGTCCCTTTAAGACCAGTAGTTGTTTGTTTGTTTTTTTTTAATGGAATTGGGTGCACTGATGTTTGGTGCATATATATTTATAAGTGTTACACCTTCTTGGTCAATTAATTATTCCCTTTATTAATATGCAATGACTTTCTTTGTCTCTTTGAACTAGTTTTAACTTGAAGTCTACTTTGTCTGATATAAGGATGGCTACTCCTCCTTTTTATTGGTTTCCAGTTGCTTGGTATATCAATTTCCATCCTCTCACTTGTAGTCTGTGGGTGTCCTTACTAGTGAGATGTGTTTCTTGCAGACAACAAGTTGTTGGATTTGTTTCTTAATCCAGTCAATTAATCTGTATCTTTTAATTGGAGAGTTAAGACTATATTTAGGGTTATTATTGAGGAAGGCTTTTGTTGTTGTTGTTAGGTGCTGTCAAGTCGTATCCAACTCATAGCCACCCTCATAGGGTTTTCAGTGGCTGACTATTTCGGGATTGCCTTGGGAGTGGATTGCCAGGTCCTTCTCCCATTTTTGTGGTGCTGGGAATTGAACTCAGGACCTCAGAGACTGCAGCACAATGCTCTACCAACTGAGCTAAATCCCAGCCCGAGGAAGGCTTTTGGGTTAGGTGTTTTCTTTGTTGGCTCATGAACTATATGTTTTTTTCTTTCTCCCTTATTTATATTCTGGGTTTGCTGATTTTTTTCAATTAGACATGACTAATTCTTTCCTATGGAAGAAGGACATGGCAATCCACTCCCGAGGCAATCCTGAAACAATCAGCCATTGAAAACCCTATAAGGGTCGCTATGAGTCAGAACTGACTTGACAGTACCTAACAACAACAACAACAATTCTTTCCTAGTTCTCTTTAGCTTGTCTGTTCTTCCCATGAAGTTTATTTTTTCCTGTGCTCTTGTAGTGAAGACTCTTTCTTCCTCCTTTGTGTGTATGATTCCTTTAAGTATCTTCTGCAGTGCTGGCTTGGCCATGTATTGCTTTAGTGTGTGCTTGTCAAGGAATGCTTTTATTTCTTCATCCATTTTAAATAACAACTTTGCTGGATATAATAATCTCTGTTGGCAATTATTTACTTTTAGGTCTTGAAGTATGGCTTTCCATCCTTTCCTAGAATTTAGGGTTTGTGCTGAGAGGTCTGATGTAATTCTGATGGGTTTTTCTTTGTGAGTTGGTGTCTTTCTCTTGCAGCTTTTAATATTGTTTCTTTGTTCTGTAATCTTGGCATTTTAATTATTATGTGTCATGGGGAAGTTTTATGGAAGAAGAATCTCTTCTTATATTGAATGATAACTCCTTCATCTAGGTTCTGAATCCAAATTTCTCCATTGTCCTTACTCCAAAAATATTCTTTCCTTCACCTATGTCCTTGGCCTATCCTGTCCATTGGCTCTTCCCCCTAACCTAAATATTTCACCATTGGAATACTCTCTCTGTACTCTGGTACTTCTTTCTAGATACTGTCTTGTTCTTCTCTTTGAAATACAATTCCTTGAGTGGATTACACTCTCCCCTCCTCAATACAGAGGAAATCAGCTCTGTTTTTTGCCAGCACCAAAACAACTATTGTAAGCTGTGAATTGCAAAAGTAATGGGTGGTAATCTTTACTTCAGTCAACATTTCTGTACTGTCTGCTGAGGACCACTCCCTCATTTTTATTCTTTTTTCCATGCAACACCAAATCTTCCCTAATCTCCTTTGAGAAGAACTACTTCCTTTCCCTCTAGTCTTTCCCCACTTCACCTCAGCCCTGTTCCCTACTTAGAACCAACTTTGTAAACTTGTCAATGGAGTTAGCAACTGAAGTTCTGTGCAACTTAGCTATTTTTTTAATCAATGTTGGATAGACAGCAAGGAAACAGGTACTCTGCTTTCACGTTATTATTATTTTATTACTATTGTTATTATTATTATTATTACTATTAGCAACTTAGTTCTATGAGGAAGAATGATACATTTCCTTATAGAAGGCAAGGCTTTCTGTTCTGCTGGTCTGAAAACATACTCTACTTCTCAGGTATTGGAGTCATTTCTCATTAGTTATAGGAGCTACCATGAAGATCAAAGTTTTCTTAAACTTTACAGCTTTATTTTAAAAACCATTTCTAGATGTCTTGTACCAGGCTCATAGCCCATTATAAATGTTTAAAAGGCATCAGGAAAGCTGGGACAGGACGTAATGATTTTGAAAGCATGAGTTGCAGAAGTAAAGCTGGATGCCCCCTCATCCATTATTATTCAGTGTCTGGCTGTACATTTATAATAGCGCCTTTATTTATCTCTTGCAGTAGGTCTCAAGAGGGCTGCCAAAAGAGATTGTTCCTTGAACATAATAGCTGCTTAATACATATTCATTGAATGAGAAAGCAGGGACAGGCACTTCCAATCTTTGCCAATATGAAGAGTTGCTCATTGAGATGTGCTGCAGGTTTTTGGTGTGGGTGGAAGTGGTAATAAAGTGGTGATTTTATGTGGTACATCCAGGACACAGAGGCAATTTGATGGAAGGTGCCCTGAAAAACTTCTATTGTGATTTTGTAACAAAGTTGCCCAGAGCTGAGGTCTCTTCAGTCAGGACCCAAGGAAATCTGATGTCCGTTGAAACTTTCTTAGATTTCTTTTGGTTTTATTTTTCAAATACGCATATATTTAACACACTGAGTTCCTGTGAGCCAGTCATTGGGACCATGGAGGCCAGGAAACAAGGATCCTTGCCTTTAGAGAGCACCGTTTAGATTGCAGCAAACAATCATCACCTTGTGGTGCTGGGATAGTGGGGCTCAGAGGAAGGAGCCATGGTTCAGACACTATAGGAGGACAGGAAAGAAATTAGGGTTAATTTTCTCAGAGGAAGTACCAGGTGAGTTAGGCCATGAAAGTAAAGTAGAGGTTTGCTGACAAAGAGTGTGTGTTTGTGTGTGTGTGTGTGTGTGTGTGTGTGTGTGAGAGAGAGAGAGAGAGAGAGAGAGAGAGAGAGAGAGAGAGAGAGTCTGCATAAACAGTAGTTGACAAGGCATGAAATGACTAGTGAAATAAGTATGAAGTTGCTGAAGATCATTTTCAAAGATTCAAAATCTGGTAAAAGTGATGCTGAGTCATCAACTCTGGGGTAAGAAGTTCTTCAGACCAGTATTTCTCTGAGGAGGTTGAGAGAAAAGGTGTAGGAACTCAGTCCACAGAGGGAAAGCAGGGTAGGGAAGAGTAATTTCTACTCTCATTTGTAGGAATAGATGATGAATGATAGAAGACAAAGAGAGAAGGTGGGGAGGTCAACATCCGCCTCTTTCAGGTTAGCCATTGCTTCTCAGCTCCCTCAGATCCTCACCACCTCCACTCCTCTCTGAAGTCCCTTCCTCCTCCCCGAGGTCCACTTCAGACCACCAGTCCCCACTGTGCGCCGTTTTCTAAGCTCTTGCAGGACTGATCCTGATTTTCTTCCTGGGCCCTGGACCTCGCCTCCCATCATAGACGTCTGTTCTGCAACCCCTCCAAGGTCAGGACCTGGTTGCATTTCTCAGCATCTCTCCTCCTGAAGCTCCCACAGGCACTGGGAGGGCAGTCTGCACACAAGTGACCACACTGGTTTCCGAAGGGACCTCCACCTCTTGCTTCCTCTACCCAACCCTTCTTCTTAGAATACTTTTTCATGACAACACCAATTCTTTTGCTCAAAAAACTGCAGGCATCTATCCTGAGTGTTAAAGCAAAGAATAGCTCTTAAAGGTCAAATTGTAGAGGAATGATGTATAATGAATGGGAATTGCTCACTGAAATATTCACTATATATAGTTAAGTAAAGTGTGGATTACATTGAGTATGATCCAAATTCCGTTAAAAATAAAGGTTGAAATGACCGAAAGCATATAAATCAATATGATAACTGGTGAGATTTCAAATGATCTTCATTTTTTATCTTTGTGCATTTTCAGTTATTTACAATAAATTCATCTATTTTTGTATTCAGAAGAATCTTACCAACAGTTTTTAAAAAGACAAAAAATGTTTATTAGTAGAACAATGAAGAATTAAATTGTGATTTAGTTATTATAGTAGAAAATGACTCAGCAATGAGAATAGATGAGCTACCCTATATAACATCAACATGGATTTATCTTAGAAATATAAGGCTGAACTATGAAAGGAGGTTTGGAAGACTAGGATGAAAAGGATTTCATAAAGCTCAAAAACAAAGACACTAAGTGCCATTCTACTGGGCTATTGCACAGTAGGGTGGCTGTAGATAACAAGAATGTGCTGCACATTTCAAAAAGACAGAAGAAAGAATTTTGAAAGTTTTCACCATAAATAAATGATAAATGTTTGAGGAGAGAGAGAATTTAACCTGATGTAAACATTATGCAATGTATACATGTATGGAAACACTACATGGTACCCTATTAGTATGTATAGCTTTTGTTTTTATGTGTAAGTTAAAAAAATTAAAAGAATAAGGGAACTGTGTGTGCCTGTAGTCCCAGCAACTCAGGACACTGAGGCAGAAGGATCAACAAAAGTTTGAGGCCAGCCTGGCCTACACAGTGTCTGTCTCAAAAGGCTAAACCAAACTAAACCAACCAACCAATAAATAAACAAAAACAAAACAACACCCCCACCAACTAGCCAAATATTGTTGATGTTGTTGTTGTTAGGTGCCATCAAGTTGGTGTCCAACTCATAGCAAGCCTATGTAAGAACAGCTGAAACATTACTGTTAGTGCTTCTCTGCTATTCATAGGGTTTTCAAGCTGATTGCCTTCTGGGAGTGGTTACCAGGTTCTTCTCCCAAGCCTCCAGCACCTGGTGTTCCCATGTGGTCTCCCACCCAAGTACTAACCAGGCTCAATCTTGCTTAGCTTCTGAGATCTAATGGGATCAGACCCCACAGTGGTATGGCTGCAGGTCCTGCCAAATATTACATGTATTTAAATACATTTTTAAAAATTAGGGGAAAAAATTAGAATTCAGGATTTCAGGATGGTCAGCTCTGGAGTAAGCCAGAGCTTAGAACGAGGAAAGAGTCACAGAGAGCATCAGCAATACTCAGGTTCTTAGGCTGGCAACATCCTGGCTGTTTAGTTATTTTCTTGTTTTACTAAATAATTTTCCTCTGCACTCTAAACATATTCTTTTGTATATGCAAATAATTGTAATTTAAAAGTGAGACTAAGTTGCTGGTGAGAGTTGACCTGCTGTTTTCTGCCTGCCTGAGACTTGTGCAAGTGGCAGCAGAGGTCTGGCTCAGGCTAAGAGATTGGAGCACTGACCCCAGGCAGCAGAGTTTGGAACAGATCTAAGGCGAGGTGAGGACAGAGTCAAGCTGCCAAGCCAAGGCTGGGAACAAAGGCTGAGGGCCTCTAGGAACTCTCCAGTGGTCCTGCACTCCTGGGAACTATAGGGCTGAATCCTGGCTGTAAAGGGAGGTGTGTAGCTTTTGGGGAGCGGGAGGTCCCAGGTATTTGTCTCTTCTCTAATCCTCTGACAGGACTGTGACACCTTTATCCAGCTTCCCTCCCGGCTGTCCATACAACCCTTTCCCCAAGAGCAGGATCCTGGCTGGACTGCAAGGACCAGTGCATCCTTTCCTTGGAACTTCGCTCATGCTATTCCCTCTGCTTCGTCTTTCCTTCCTTTTCTTTCCTGGGCCACTTGAAGTCTTTTCTGACTCTTCTGATCCAAATTCCTTCCTTCCTATTTTCCTCCCTGTGGTACTCACAGCATTGGACCAAGAGTGAAGCTTCTCTCAGGATTGCTGAAACCATGTACAAAGCTCCTGGCTCACTGGCCATCATGCATGGTCCACTCTGACAGAGTTTTTGTTTGTGGATTATACCAGATGTAGGTCTCCAGCCTGCTAGTTTTGGGGCAGCGATGTCTGTTTTTGCCCCCACATTAATTCCAAAAGCACAATTCTCAATCTCCAATTTCTCTCTGAAGAATTCATTTATGAAAGGTCAGTGGTGGGCAGCATAGCTTTTACTGGGGAATTTGCAGGAGGTGGAGTTGTTTACATTGCTCGACTCAAAGCAAGTAACTTGAAACTTAATCACTGATTGACTTGGTCTCCCAGATCTCTTCTGGGTTGCCTTTGTTGTGATGGGCTTTTCTCCTGGAAGCTTGCCCACCTCCACCCAGCCTCTGTGCTTCTCATTGCCCTAGGGTTTCCCCTGGGGAGCATCAAATTCTCCATCAGGCAGACTGATTCTGCCCCATCCCATATCCTATCCCAGATGTGTACCTCATGTCCCTGTTGGTGCTCAGCTAACCAAAGATCCTCCAGTTACATGGATCTGATTTCCTAACTGGGTCCTATTTGCTCCTATTGCCTCAGCATAATTATTAATGTCCTCCCTTCATGTTTTCAAAACTGAGTTGAGATAAGAAATTATATATTTCAAGTTGTAGATTACTTTCCTCCCTTAAGGAACTAACTCTTTAGAATTTACCTGGTTCCTCAAAGAAGATCAATGGCTCTTTTGGGGAAGGGGCCCAGTCTTCTGTATGTTTACACTGTTCATCTTGGTACTTGTTAAATGGGACATGGGTCAAAGGCCATGAACAGGCTTGTGTGGTGGGGGGTGGGGGCAGGAAAGGACTTAACCTAAGGAGAACATTCGTAACACCAACTTCTTTTTACAAACATGAAATACTGACAAATGTATTGAAATAGATGGTTTTGACAGTGTTGATTCACCTTTGTTCAGGGCAGAGGTATCATGAGGCATCATTTGAATTGAAGATACTTCTTTAATATCAAGATATTTACCTTGCATGGGCAGATTAGTGTTCAAATTTATGTTCTCATAAAATGTGAGGTTAATGTATTCAAAGAACAAAATAAAATGGATTTGAAGGGAAAAATGTTCCAAAAATATTGATGTGACTGACAATAACATACCACAGCTGAATACTAAATTCACCCACTCAGTTTTCTAACTTCACCTTGGCCAAGGTGGAGTTGTCTGCGGGAAACTCTTCTGCTTGGGCTCTTTTTGTCTACCTCTCCTCTCTTGGGAAAGCCAACTCTGATCTTGGATATTCAGCCATTTCTGCCTAGGGTTTCTCAAGCCCAAGTCTTTTCTGCCTTTAGACCTTATGGATCTGAATCCATATGGTGATTGATCTGTTTAGTTTAGTTAAACCTCACATTTTATTTGAGGCTTTGGGACCTAAACTGAAAGGGACAGGGGACAAAAATCTCCCTTGGAGGATTAATTATACTTTGGTAAGAACCTTTATTTTTTCTTTTCTTTTCTTTTCTTTTTTTTTTCTTTTCTTTTTTTTTTTTTTTTTTTTTTTTTTTTTTTTTTTTTTTTTTTTTTTTTTTTTTTTTTTTTTTTTTTTTTTTTTTTTTTTTTTTTTTTTTTTGTGGTACTGGGAGTTGAACCCAGGGCTTTGCACTTGCATGCTTTGCAAATGCTGGACCACTCAGCCCCCCCCTTTTTTTTTTACTTTTTGAAACAAAGTCTCGCTAAGTTTCACAGACTTCTCTGGTCTCGAACTTGCGAACCTCCTGCCTCCACCTCCTATGCCGCTGGGATTACAGGCATGCGCTCCTGCACCTGATTTAAAACCATTTTAATATAATTTGTTGCTTGCCTGCTCCAAGGCAAACCTTAATTCTTCTGAGTTAGCCCTGGACCCACTTCCCATAGTCCATCTCCTTTTCCACCAGAGCTCAGAGATCTCTTCGAATCATCCTGATCTGCTACCCATGACCTTCAGTGGAACCTGGTCGCAGCTCATATCAATTTCCAGAAACTGAACAGCATGAGTTTTCACTAAGTGTAAATAAGGATGAGTCAAAGAAGCTTGTTCTGGTTAAACCTTAAGATGCCTGGGTGGTCAATAAATTCAGAGACAGAAGAACGACTGCTTAGGATGAGCTTGTAAGAGAACTGTGATTACATTTCTTCCACAAAATCAAAACTTGATGGGAACTTGGAGAACAGTTTGTTTACCTACATAATAAAAGTAGTCATAATCTTTGTTTAAATGAGATGAAGGTGGCTGGATTGGGTGAGAATGAATTGAGAGGATGCAGAGACCTATAATTGGAGCATGGGAAGATTACGAGGCAATTAAAAACAATAATATTGATTGCCAGTATTTTAACTACAATTTAGGAGTTGACTTTTTAGGGATATAGAATTTTGTCTAGACTATTGGGTTAAAGACCCCTTCAAGAACTAAATTAGCACACACACCCCATGTATTGTTTCTAATGTTTAATGAGTCTGCTTGGAGCTTAAATTTCAATTTCGTGCTCCAGGCGGGGGTTCTCTGGAGAGGAAATGGGTGGTGAATTCCGAGAAAACCACAAGAATGTACCGGCCATAGGAGATCGGGACCGGATGATTGGGACTTTCCCAAAACCCGCCTCTAAGTGCTTTCCTTCAAACTGACCCAATCAGGAAAAAAGGTCGGGGTCTCAGCCAATTGCCAAAGAGCAAGTTCCCTTATGTCTCCCGCCACCCTCTCAAACTGTATAATAATCCAAGAACCCTCGGCCTCAGGGTCGCCTTCCTTCCCTTGCCAGGGGGATGCTATGGAAGGCTGACCCCGGCGCCAGAAATAAAGCCCCTTGCTTATTGCATCGATCCGCCCCTAGGTGTCTCTCTGGGGCCTCTCTTCAAAGATCCTAATTTGGGGTCTTACAGGGTAACCCTTGAAATAGTAAATGATTTCCCACATGAAGTCTTTGGATCATCAGCTTCCCTCCACACTTTTGGTCAAATGCTATTTGACTAAGATATCTGTAAGATTCCCCGGTTTCCCCCATCTTTTTCTCTGTCCTGGAGAAATACAAAGTGCCTTGACCACTCTGTGACCTGGCCAGCTACGTAGTTTTCTATGCAGACTTGAACATGTTGGGTCTGAAATCGCCACCCCAATGAGACCCCAGAGCCACGCATGCAAAAGCAAAGGCACTTTATTGTGAACCTGTGCGCAGGGGTCTGATCATTTAGAAAATGGCAACCCCGGATGAAGATGTACAGGCCCTTTTAAGCATGCAAAGGGGAGTTCCAGTTGAGGTTAGGTAACCTTTAACATGATTGGCTAATTTGAAAGCAGTTACATGGGTCAGTTTTTGATTGGCCCATACACAGATGGCCAACTCCCGGACACCGAAGGCCAACTGTTCACATTCCAGAGACACTGATGGTTAACCGCAAGATAAAATACTTCCTGGAATTGGGGCTTTATAGGGTAGGGGGCGGAGAAGCAGAATTACAGAAGCAGGAATTTTTTTTACAGTAAATAGGTGGGGGGTACAAAGTAAGTTTACATTTTTCCTGAAGCTCAGCCCATTACAGGAATTGCCTGAACTTGACCTTTTACAAGGTTATCTTGTGACACCACCTTTTTCTTAATCCAGCCCTTCGGCAGGCACAGCCATCTTGTGACACAGCTGCCCTTATCAGCTTTTGTTGAGGGCCAGTTTTCAAGGAACCAGTGATTTTAAAGTGACCTTAGGCCTGCTCTTACAAACCCACGCTAAGCTTTGAATATATCTGCAGGAGTTTGGAGAAAAAGGTATATACGTTGTTGCCTAAAACACTGAAAGAAATTAGTTTTGGCCCTGAGCCACATCACTCATATAGCTCCATAACCTGACCCCTAATTGTGGATACATCTAGGAAGAGGATCTCTTTCTCTCACTGTCCTTAGTGAAGATTGCTGCAGCCCCCTCTGTAAGTTACCCTAGCAAATGCTTTGAACTGGCTGGGGGTACAGCTCAGCAGGAAAGCATGTGCTTAGCAGGCACAAGACCCTAGGTTTAATCCCTAGCACCACAAGAAAACAAAAACAAATGCTTTGGACTGATAACTTGGTATTTAGTGCTCCTTTGTTTGGAATCCCAGCTGGCCCCGCCTTGCAGGGCTTCAGGCACTCCCTTGTGGAAATTCACCTGCCATGGGTTTTGGGGTGATTCCAGCCTTGAGTTTAGTAGGGAGCAACAATATTGCAGGAGTGGGTTAAGGTATTTACTTTTTTGTGAAGTTTATTATTATTATTATTTTCTTCTTTGATTTTTGAGACAGGGCCTTGCCCAAGCTGGCCTTCAACTTGTGATCCTCCTGCCTCAGCTGGAGTTACAGATGTGTCCCACCATGCCTGGAACCATAGACCTTTTTAACAGATAGATCTGGGTTCAAATTCCTGCTCTGTCACAGGCCTGGGGGAGAACATCACACACAGAGTTGCTGTGATATGTAAGGAACATGCTTGAAATAGTGTGGCTTTCCCTATGAAAATTTTGAATTAGAATTAGTGCCTTAAGATGGTGGTTTCCATTTCAACAAAAGAAAACAAAACAAACAAAAAGAAATCAAAAACTCGGATTAAAGCCTAACTTTACGATTATTCCTGGGGGGAAAGAAAGGTGGCTAACTCTTAATATTTTGGTTATGGACTGTGACAGGTTGACTTTGTGTGCTCCCATGTGGGTATATTTATTTATAATTTAATACACATATTTGACTGAACTATTATGTTAATTCACCCGTGGAAGCAGTAGTCAAGAAATCAAAAGACACATTGCTCTAGGAAAAGCTGTGGCAAAAGATCTCTTCAGAGTATTGAAAAGCAAAGATGTCACACTGAAGATGGAGGTGCGTCTGACTCATGTCATGGTATTTTCAGTGACAACATATAGTTGTGAAAGCTGGACACTGAACAAGGGAGACAGAAAAAGAATTGATGCTTTTGAATTGTGGTGCTGGAGACATCTATTGAACATACCATGGACTGCCAAAAGAACCAACAAATCTGTCCTAGAAGTGCAACCAGAGTGCTCCTTGGAAGCAAGAATGGCCAGACTGCGTTCTTACATATTTCAGACATGTAGTCAGGAGAGATCAATCCCTGGAGAAGGATATCATGTTTGGGAGAGTGGCAGGTCAACACAAAAGAGGAAAACCCTCCACCAGATGGATTGACACAGTGTCTGCAATAATGGACTTAAACATAAATAAGATGGTTTGTCTGGCACGGAATGGGCAAGTGTTTCGATCTGCTGTACATAGGGTCGCTATGAGTCGGACTCGACTCGACGGCACCTAACAACAACAACAACATTATGTTAGTTGTAAAATTGTACAATTTAGAATTTTCTAAACCATTAAATTAAAATTAGAGTTCTGATATTCTTCCCACACTCAAATGGCCTCCTTAGGATGTATATTCCCTTTTTTGGTTTGTTTGTTTTTTGTTTTCTTGAGGAAAGGTCTCACTATGTAGCCCAGGCTAGCCTTGAATCCGCAGTCCTCCCACCTCAGCCTCCTGAGTGCTGGGATAATAGAAGTATATTTTATTTCAAGGATGTCTTGACTTGAGAGAACACTAATGTGACTGGTTAACTTCCTCTACAGGAAAACATTCCTCTAGCCATGGTCTTCCTCAGGAGGGAGGCCCTTGTCTCAGGCTGTCATAAAAAGCTTCTACACCATGGTTGGAAATGTACAAGCCACCACCAAACATAGATATCTTCCAAGGCATGCTAGAAATGTTGACCACCCTTTCCCAGGCATTCCTCAGCAGAAGAAAGCTGTGTCCACTCTGAGACCAACCAAGTTCACAACCAGTGTCTTTACAAAAGTATCCTCATTCAGCCACTCAGTGGACACAGAAGGCTCAGCAATGTCAGCATTGTTCACCGGATCAAAGAATCCTGGCAGAAACAGAAAGATTAGTTAGAAGTGGAACACTGACTCCCTGCCATGTGAGGACATAGAGAGAAGGAGGCTTTCTGCAAGCCAGGAAGAGTGCTCTTGTGGGGAATAGTATCTACTGATGCTTTGATTGTGGAGCTGTGAAAAAAAATTAATTTCCATGGTTTAAATCAGGGATAAAAGAAAAAAGAAAAAAGAAAAGAAAAGGAAAATGAAAGTAATGGGGAAAATATTTCATATGCATGTCATTGTCTGGTTACCAGCTAATTTTCCTCAAAAGGGAACCAGTTCCCCCTTTGTACATAGCATTGCATGTTGTATTGAAGGACCCAGCTTAGCCACAGAAAAGCCATTTTATAGATCAGGCTAAGAAAATATTTCCACTGCCTCAGAGAGACCCCACCCTCCCAACTTGGGAGGTCCCAAGCTATCTTAAACTGCCCTTCCTGTTATCTGCTAACACCAACTGTTATCTGCTAACACCAACGTCTCAGAATGCTGAAACCTTCCCCCTTCCCGCTTGCGCCTTGCTATTTGATTTAACCAATCAGTTTAAAAGTCAGCCAATGTGACCAATCAAAGTTATACCAGTCAGCTAACCCGCCATTTTGCTTCTGTAAGGGTATAAAAAGCCCTCGCTTCTGCACTTCGGGGTCTCTCTCGCTCTCTCGTTGGATGGATCTGAGTAGACCCCGACGCGTCGGACAATAAAATCCTTTGCGCTTGCAGCGGCTCAGGTCTCCGTCTTTCATTGGGAACACTTTGGATAGACACGGTGTCCCTCTGGGAAGCCGAGTCTTACAGTATATAGTGCATTACAACCTTTAAGTAGAAGCACTATCCTTAGGGAAGTAGGAAAATTATAGGGCAAGACACTTAAACAGGTTTGATCCACTTATGTCTTAACAATCTGAGAAGAAAGCCTTGGTTTTTGTTCTTGAGGTTCTGAAGAGGGGGGCTTTAGTTAACTCCTTTTTTAAACATGATGAAGATTTATGGAATGTTTCCCATCTGCCAGATAGGGTTCTAGGAGCTTCTGGGATACAGCAATGAACAAAGAAACAAAGATCCCTGACCTGCATAGCTTGTAGACTTCTGGTAGAGACATATTTAAAATAATTTTTGTTGTTGTTTTTAGGTCCTGTTGAGTTGGGTCCGACTCATAGTGACCTTCATTGAGTTTTCAATGGCTGATTGTTTCGAAATTGCTTCGGGAGTGGATTGCCATAGACTTCTCCCATTTTTGTGGTGCTGGAGATCCAACCTGGGGCCTCAGAGAATGCGGAGCAACACTATACCAACTGAGCTAAATCCCAGCCCATATTAAATAATAAATGTGTATTAGTCATAGTTCTCCAGAGAAACAGAATCAGTAGGATATACAGATACAGATATGGGTAGAGTTATAGAGATGCATAAGAGGAGATTTATTATGGGAATTGGCTCACATGATTAAGGAGGTCGAGAAGCCCATACACAAGTCAAAGAACCAAGGAAGTTGGTGGTGTAATTCAGCCCAAATCTGTCGGGCCCAGCAGAAGTCAGAGCCTTGCCCAGACACCAAGTGGGTATTGGGGACCCATGGGACGGGATTGGTGTAATGGCCAGAGGCGCCAAAGAAGGACCTCAGGAGACCTTCTACAGGAAAACAGGAAAGGAAGGTTTATTGGGTTACTCCCCAAGTGGGGTGTAACCAGCAAGCAGCCCCTGACAAGTGCTAAAGTGCTGGCTCTAAAGTGCTGAGTGCTGGAACAGCTCAGCCTTAAAGGCACAGCTACAGACAGCCAGTATTCTGCTGGGCTGGAGGTCAGTTGGTCTTGACTCTCGCAGCTTGCCTTCTCTGCCTCCCTCCATCCCAAGGATGGGAGGAATTGGGAGGCTCTTCGTGGCTTGCTTGTAGCCTTTGGCACTTCGGGGGCCCCTGGTCTTGATGAGTTGGCTTGCTTGGAGATCTTCCGCTGGATTAGGGAGCGCTGGATCAAGGTGATGGGGTCCAGGTAGCAGTTGAGGGATGGAGAATGGTGGTAGGGTAAAGGGGGTCTGGGAGCCCTGCTTATATAGGATCCCAGAGGGGAGCGTGCCTTGGAATTAGCCAATTAGGGCACACTCCTGACAGGTACAGAAGGTAAACTGTCATACCTGCCAGGTAGGGGCAGTTATTTAACTGGGATGCCAAGGATAGCCAATCAGGATTAAGGTAGTTGAGGCTGGTCAGGCTGGTCAGGAGCCATCTTTGCTCACTCGATGGGAGGGGTAGGAGTGAGTGAGTGGAATATGGCCCTGGGGTCACCTAGGGGTCAATCCCTCAGGCTAATATGAAGGACCCTAGTTATGGGGTAGATTTTAAAAATTCCCAACACAAGTCCAAAGGCTTGAGAACCAGGGGAGCTGATGGGATAAGTCCCAGGCTGAAGCTGAAGGCCTGAGACCTGGGGTGGAGATGAGGATGAGAGATTTGAAGGATTGCTCTTGTAAGTCTTAGAATATGAAGAAATGAGAAGAGGGATCTCCAATGTCTGAGGGCAGAAGATGAATGTCCTAGCACAAGAAGGAGAGAAAAATTTTTTCCTCTGATTTTTTGTTCTATCTGGTCCCTCAACAGTTTGGATGATTCCTACCTGCACTAGTAAGGGCAGATCTTTACTCAGTCCACTGCTCCAAATGATATCTTCTGGAAATACCTTCATAACACACACACACACACACACACACACACACACACACACACACGTAATGTTTTATCAGTTGTCTGGGCATCCCTTGGCCCAGCCACATAAAATTAATAACCACAGGTCATTCAAAATCATAAAATATATCATATTGAACACTCTGGGTGAAAAAAGGAAAGCAAAGTAAGGAGCACTATGGTCCTGGGAGCCAGGTTTCAGCAGGTAATAGAGTGGCCATGAGTTTCACTGAGGTGAGGTTTGAGAACTTGAGGATGGTAAGACATGACACAAATCCTCAGAAAGACTATTCTATGCAGGGGAAACATCCAGAGCCAAATAGCAGAGGTGAGACTGGGCCTCTATGAACAGTAGGAGGCCAGTTTGCCTGGAAATGAGTGGGAAGTGGCAAAAGAGGACTAAGAAGTAATAGAGTAGGGTTGAGGGTCATGCGGAATTTTATAGGCCATAGTATAAAGAATTTCACTGTAGCCAGGCGCAGTGGCACACACCTATAATCCCAGCGGCTTGGGAGGCGGAGGCAGGAGGATCGCAAGTTCGAGAACAGAGGCAGTCTGTGTAATTTAGTGAGACCCTGTCTCAATAAGTAAAAAAATGGGCTGAAGGTGCAGCTCAATGGTCCAGCACTTGCAGAGCATGCAGGCGCAAGGCTGTGAGTTCAATCCCCAGTACCACGAAAAAAAAAAAAAAAAAAAGATTTTCACTGTGTGTGAAATGGGAATTATATGATCTGGATTAAGAAGTATCATTATGATTTATGTATGGAGAATAGACTTTAGGGGGCACAGGTGGAACTAGAGAGTCTAGTTAGGCACCCAGGGCAATAATTCAGCTAAGAGACAATACTGTCTAGGACTACAGAGGTTATGGTGAAGCTAGGAGAAGCATTCAGACTCTAGGTGAGTTTTGAAGGTATGATTTCCTGAACAGATGTACTATGCAATAGGCAGGTCAAGGAAGACTGTAAGATTTTTTGATATGAATGCTAGATGGATAGAGTTATCTTCATCTGGGATTGGGAATGTTATGTTGGAGCAGATTCTAGGGTAGAAGATCAAAGGTTTGGTTTTGGAAATGTGAAAATTAAGGTGTTAAACTGGCAGTTGGATTATTTGGGACTGGAGTTGGGAAGAGACATCTGGGCCACAGATGTAGGATGTGTTGAGGATTTGTTACAATATGGGCATTGTAACAATTTCCCAAGGGAGTGAGGGTAGATGGAGAAATCCAAAGACTGCATCATGGGGCATGGCAACCATGGGAGCCAGGGAGAGGGGACAGGCCACCCCTTGAAAGAGAAATGTGGTATCCTGGATCCCAGGGAACAGAGTATATTGAGGAAGAAGTGATCAGCTGCATCAAATGATGATAGATCAGGTGAGGCGAAGACTGAGATTGTACTGCTACATTTATTATCATTGTGGAGGTTATTGGTGGCCTTGACAAGAGCACTTACAGGGGGATGGTGGGGAAAAAAACTTACTGGAATAGGTTTAGAAAAGAATAGGAAGAAAGAAACTGGAGACAGCTTGTGTAGACTACTCTTTGGAGGAGTGACCGATGGTTTGGTTTTAACTGGTTTGATATAGACTTGGAGTGGCCAAATTCCTGAAAACGACTTAGGCAACTGTTAGCATTGTGACACATGCATCAGAGGTGTTATCTTAAGCAGAGCTATTGAGAGTACATTTGCTTAGCTAAATGACCTCCAAAACCAGTGATTCAAGCAAGTAACTAAAAGCAAGTGAAGCTAGAGGGTTTATTTGTGTTTTCCCCTGGTTTCATAAATAAGGGAATGATTGGAATGTAAGCTGGCTAGAAGGTGAGTGGTGGTATGAGGGACCATGGAGAACTAGAAGCACAAATTTGGGGGTAGACTATAAGGTGTGGGCTGGACAGAAGAGTCTGTTAAGGATTAGGATTCATGAAGTAGGGGTTGTACAGGCTTCTGTAGCTCAGGAGGAAATGACTCCAGGGTGTCTCTGTTTGCTGCAAAGACAGGCAGATCTTGTGGGAATCTTACTGAGTTCAGCTAATTGTGAGAAGTCAAGCCAGAAAAAGGCATGTTGCTGACATGTCCTCACCCCTCATCTCATCCCCAAAGCTTTACCAATTCAGAGCATGTTTGTATCTAGACAGAAAAGCCATTAGTTAAAGTTAACTGCTAGGGTGGTAGATTATTTGCTTCAAAAATAGACAGTGGGGGCAATGTTCCCAGGGCTGTATGTGCCTTGAATCTTAGTTTGTCTTTCTCTGAAAGACAATTGTCACATGTGCTGCATCTGTTCACGTACGTACAATTCCTAGCTGTGTAGCTGTAACAGAGACTTAAAAGCTGCTTTTGCTAAGAACATTGACTCTTCAGTCAGGCCTACAGATATCTGATGGGTAACTAAAAACAGGATGAAAACTTGGCATCTCTGCCTTCATATCACGTTTCCTTTTGCTGCCTTAAACTTTGGGTCAGATTCTGTAAGTTACCAAACCCCATGGACTTTTACCAGCAGATAAACAATTTTGAGCAACTGGATGACCCACTCACCACAGAAAGAGGAACCGCTCAAGTAGCAGTGCCTGAGGCTTAAGACTGCCACTTCCTCCTTCTATACATTTCCTCCTTCTATACTTGTCTATACTTGTCCTCCTTCTATGCTTGTGCACTTAAAGCAGAGAGTAAAGGTTAAAGGTCATTGGCCCAGGAAACAGGGAAGTTATTAAATGATTCTCTAGTTGGGCAGTGACCCTAGGGAATACTTTTTCAGGTGAATGGGCTATGAGTTACAAAGATGTGGAAGGAGAAAAGAAAGGAGAGGAAGAAATGGGAGGAGAAAGAACAAGCTAGAAATGAGGAAGAAAATGACAAAGGAGGAGAAAGAGAAGATGAAGGAAGTAAAGGGTGCGTGGTCCTAATGCTTGTGTACATTCAATAATAACACTTGTTTCCTTAAAACTGGCAAGAGGTGGACTCTCACACCTGTTCAGGCTGAGGACACTCTCAGGTGACTGATTCTCCTCGACCGCCTCTGATTTTAAAATTAACTTGATGAAGAAGTCTCTTCCCTTGATAAAAATCCTGAGAGGTCCTAAATTTGACTATAAAGGTAGGACTGTGGAAGGAGGAAGAGATAAGGAAAGTTAATCAGTTAACTGCTATGGGCTGAAGCAAACAAGACTGCTCCACTTTCCTGAATATATGTTAAAATCTTGACTTAACACCCCTGATGGCTAACCTCCAGGCATGACCCTCCTGCTTACGCGTAATCTTTCCAGAGTGCAAATCCCAAGCAATCCAGCAGCAAGAAATATTTCTCCTTATGAACAGTCCTCCTATTCCCAAACTTTCCTTATTTTATGTTATCCTGTCCCTATCATTTATAGTCAAGGTAGGTTCAACGTAAACAATTTATGCTCTCCTTCCCCCAATTATTGTCATAAAAATATTCTTGGCACTTAGGTTCAATGGACATTTTTTCCACCTGCTAACTAGCCCTCTTCCTGGTAGTGCACTTTTCTGACTAGCATCTATATAACCAAAGGAATATCTAAACAAACCTACTGGTTTCACTAGCTTTTAGTTGACTTTAAAAATCACTAGTGCATGCCTGTAATCCCAGCACTGGAGAGGCTGAGGCAGGAAGAGCACCAGTTCAAGGTTAGCCTGGGTTACATAGCAAGTTTGAGATTAGTCTGGGAAATTTAGCGAAACTCTGTCTCAATCTACCCCCAAAACAAACAAATCACAAATGTTAGAGGTTACACATTAAGCAATTTGTACCTTAACCTTCAGATTAGATTTCTGCTCAACTCTGCATATAGACATGTTAATTATTTAAGAAATGTTTTCCTGGAACTGATAGTACAAAATTGATTATCCTCAAATTTACCTAATTTCTCCTCTTCCTCCCGAGCTGAAGGCACCAAGATAGCTAACTAAGTAACTAAGTAACTAAGATATTTTCAAGATTTACAGGGGAAACATGATGAAAAAATTACCAACCACCAGTTTTCACAACATCCTGTTCCAGATCACTAGACATAACACCTAGAAGTCTCCAGTGATCAATCCTTTCCTAATCAACCTCCTCCCCTGGTCTTCCCCCTTACCTAGTTAAAAAAGAAGGTTAAAACCCAGGCTGAATTAAGATGATCTTTGTTGGCAATAGCTTCTCATCTTCATCGTTTTTTTTTTTTTTTTTTAATTTGGCTTTCCAAATAAATTTTTTTCCTTGCTTCAACAGCTTTTCTTCAAGTCATTGGCCTTTTGAGAAGTAAGTAGATAAACTTGGGTTTGGTAACATGATGGCTCAGTAAACTCTTTTATTTCCAGGATCTCTTGGTCTTATTCAATCATAACACGTGTCTTCCTTGTAGCTGACAAGATGAGGCATTCTCACTCCTGCTCAAGCTGAGGACACCAAACTAAGCCTAAACAAGAGTCTTGGTTGAGCATCCTACTTTCATTTTTTTAAGAGTTAAAGATTTTTAGGCCAAGAAAATGGTATTTTGCATGATACTTGCCTTTGGCTCTGTACGCCCCACTTCCTCCTAAGTTTTCTGCTGAAATGGGAAGGGTCTGGTCCTGGTGCTATACTAGTATAGACCTGGACAGGAGATATTTGCTGGTTGTTATGGGTAACAACTAAGAGTTCCAAAGAAAGATCAAAAGATTTTTCATACGTATTCATTAACAATCTGCATTATGCAGACAACACAAATTTGTTTGCTGAAACTCAAGAAGATTTGAAATATTTACTGATGAAAATCAAAGAACACAGTCTTCAATATGGATTGAACCTCAACATCAAGAAAACATAAGTCCTTAAAACTGGGTCAGTAAGCAACTTCATGATACATAGAGAAAAGACTGATGTTGTCCAAGATTTTGCTTTCCTTGGTTCTACAATCAACACTCATGGAAGCAGCAGTCAAGAAATCAAAAGACACATTGCATTGGGAAAAGCTGTTGCAAAAGACCTCTTTAAAGTGTTGAAAAGTAGAGATGTCACATTGAAGATGAAGGTGCACCTGAGGTATTTTCAGTCACATATCCTTGTGAAAGCTGGATATTGAATAAGGGAGACAGGTGAAGAATTGATGCTTTTGAATTACAGTGCTGGAGAGGAATATTGAATATACCCAGATCCATCCTAGAAGAAGTGCAATCAGAATGTTCCCTGGAAGCAAGGATGGCTAGATTGCATCTTACATATTTTGGACATGTTGTCAGGAGGGACCAGTCCCTGGAGAAGGACATCATGTTTGGGAGAGTGGCAGGTCAACAAAAAAAAGGAAGACCCTGGATTGACACAGTGACTGCAACAATGGGCTTAAACATAAAAAAGATTGTGTGTACATGACACAGAATCAGGAAGTGTTTCATTCTGTTTTACACTGGGTCACTATGAGTCTGACCCAACTCGACAGCAGCTAACAACAATAACAACAACAACATAAAATACACATATATATTTGTGGTAGCATCCCTTCTTGTAAAGTGCTTACAACTTGCTTAATATAAAAGACATGTTAAACTAAGCAAAGTGTTCATGATTAGAGAGTGTTACAGTTTGGATAAGTGTCCCCACAAGGCCTATATGTTAAAGGTTTGGTCCTGGGTGGCACTACTGGGAGGTGGGACCTAGTAGGAGGCTTTTAGGTCATTGAGGGTATGCCCTTAAAGGGGATTGTGGGAGCCTGGCCCCTTCCTTGGGCCCTTTGTGCTCTTGGCTTGTGGTATAAATAGTTTTGTTCTGCCCTGTGCTCCTTGCCATTGCCAGTTGAGAACCAAAGCAATGGGTCTGCCTATCAAATCACTGCTTATTCCCCAAACCTATAATAATTCTTTCTTTCACTTCCTTTGGTGAGGTGACCCCTGTACCCCCTGATGTATGGTCTCCACTGTAGCAATAGGCAAAACATGGGACTCTGTTGAGTCTTAGGTTTGTTCCTGGAGGCCTCAGACTAATGGGGTGAGGGGGCATTTGAGCTTCAGCCTCTATGTTAGTCAGCTTTCTGTTGTGAGAAAATAACTGAGAAGATCAGCTTAAAGAAGGCGAGATTTATTTTGGCTTATGGTTTCAGTGGCTTCAGCCTATAGTCAGCTGGCTCCATTGCTTTTAGGCCTGTGGTGAGATAGAACATAATGGTAGGGAACATGGGATGGAATAAAGCTGCTTACCTCCTGGAGGCCAAGAGGCAAAGATAGAGAGAAAGAGAGAGATGACAGGGCCAGTGACAAAATGTCCCCTTCAAGCACATGCCCCAATGACCTACTTCCTCTAACCACCTCCCAGTGGCCTGTTAAGCTATGGCCATTCATGAGGTCTGAACCCTCATGATCCAATCACCTCCCAAAAGTCTCACACCTCTGAAAAGCTACACTGGGGATCAAGCTTTTAACACATGAGCCTTTAGGGGACATTTAAGATGTAAACCATAACAGCCCCTCTTTTTACCCCTGGCTAACCCTGATGCTTGTGCCACATGGTACAAGGATGAGAGTAAAGACCTGCAATGTATGTCATAAGGAATGTGTACAAATTGCATATTGGAACCCAACCTCATCTGGTCCCGTTGATTGTAAATTGCATTTCCAGAGGACCCCAAATCGTCTGCTTTGGAGTTCCTTCCAGCAATCATTGAAACTTGGCTCCCTTCTTAATCTTTGGTTAGGCTCTCCAGATTTTTGCCAATTCCCTGGGCTGCCTCAAAACCTTTTGCTTACAACTGATAGGTAGGAAACAGCATCCAGAAAAACAGAGCATGCCTTGTTGTTGTTAGCTGCTGTCAAGTCAGTGTCCAACTCATAGCAAGCCTATGTACAACAGACAAAACACTATTGTTGTACTTCTCTGCTTTTCATAGGGATTTCAGTGGCTGATTGTTTTCTGGGAGTGGATTGCCAGGTCCTTCTCCCAAGCCTACAGCACCTGGTGTTCCCAGGTGGTCTACCATCCAAGTACTAGTGCCAGGCTCAAACCTGCTTAGCTTCTGAGAAATGATGGGATCAGATACCACAGTGGTACAGCTGCAGGCAGAGCATGCCTTAGCGATCAGAAAATGTCATTCCATTGCCTTAGACAAAGACTCACCTACAGGTACTTTTTGAATACTAAAACTTCTTATGAATATCCCTGGATTCAAATTAGGTTTTTCTGATCAGGCAAGTTTGGGAAAGACTGACTTATACAAGTGATCTACCCTCAAAAAAGTATAAAATAAAATATGATCAGTGTAATTGCATGTTGTTTTAAGGCATTAGATTGTCTTTGTTGCTATAACAGAATACTTGAGGCTGAGTGACTTATAAAGAGTAGAGGTAAATTTTGTCTTATGCTTCCAGAGGGTGGGTAGGCTAAGAGCATGGTGCTGGCATCTGCTCAGCTTCTGTGAGGGCCTTATGCTGCTTCAACTCATGGCAGAAAGTGGAAGAGCAAGTGGGTGTATCCAAAAGAGACAGAAAAGAGGCTGGACTCCTGGAAGAAAGGCATTAATCCATCAGATATTGTGGTGCACACCTGTAATCCCAGCTAATCAAGAGGATGAGGTAGGGAGAGTGCCAAGTTGAGGTCAGAGGCAGCCTGAGCAATTTAGTGAGACCCTGTCTCAAAATAAAAATTAAAAATGGGTTGGGGGGTGCAGCTCACTGTTAAGAGTGTTAGCAGGGCTGGGCGCGGTGGCACACGCCTGTAATCCCAGTGGCTCAGGAGGATCACAAGTGAGACCAGAGGCAGTCTGTGTAATTTAGCAAGACCCTGTCTGAAAAAGTTAAAAAAATGGGTTGAGGGTGCAGCTCAGTGGTCCAGCACTTGCAGAGCCTGCAAGCGTGAGGCCCTGGGTTCAACCCCCAGTACTGCAAAAAAAAAAAAAAAAGTGTGTTAGCAGGCATGAGGCCTTGGGTTCAACCTTCAGGTACAGCCAAAAAAAAAAAAAAAAAAAAAAAGAAAGGAAGGAAGGAAGGAAGAGGCATTAACCTATTCTTGGGGCTCTCATCCCTACAACCGAAACAACCTTCACCAGGCCCCTTCTCCCAACCCTAACACACTGAGGACTTGAGTTTCCTACCTATGAATTTCTAGGGGACTCACTCAAACCATACAAAGCAGGGGTGGAGCTAAGAATCCTTTTGTGAAGGAAGTGTCTTTCTCATAATAAGAATAAGAAAGGTTAAGCATATGTTACTTACTAATTAGTGTTTTAATGCCCTGGATTTTCAAGAGCCACAGGCCTGGGGCCTGCGGTTTGCCTTCTGCACCACTGTTGTGTGTTTCTATTCCTTTGCTGTCTGTACCTCCCCATCTCTCATCTCCTACTCCCCATATATATAGACGTATCATACAACTTGGATATTCCAGAACAATTTTGATTTCTAGCATTCATTTTCAAATGAATTTTCACATTCATTTTCATTCATTTTCATTTCTAGCATTCATTTCACTAGCATTCATTTTCACTCATAAAAATGCTTGTACTTGTCAGTCCCGAAAACAGTCATTGTACCTAACACATTTGTTAGTAACAAAAACACATACCCAATATATGCTCAACTTAACCCCTATGACCTTGCCTCTGGAGCATCATCTGATAATCCCAGGACATTGAGGACAAAGAGTTTGTCTAATTAACTGAATTTTTCCCGGTCCTTGGCCACACTCTGTGCTCCACATGCTCCTTTGCTGCGTGGTGGCAGCGATGCTGTCTTGATGACATCTAGGATCACTGTTTCCAGCCTGTCTGATGTCTTGTTCCTCAGCTGCTCAGCTGTCATCACCAACGTGCAGTCAGCACCCTCAAGCCTTGCAGGTCCAGTTGTCTGGCCAGCAGTTTCCCAAAGCCCAAGTCACAGCTTGTGATCAAAACACACTTATCTTGGAGGTCACTCATCACCTGCCTGAGTACCAATGCAGAAAGTAGTACAGGCCTCCGAGGGCTGCCAAGTAGAGGAACATAGCAGGGACCTCTCCTTCACCTTGGGAAAGAAGGAACACTCTCTACACTCCAACACGGGGAGGCTGGGCTGGCCTGAGTTAGAGGCCCAGCACCCAGGTGCCTATGAACTAGTGTCATCTGTTCTACCTTCTAGCTGCTCAATTTGGTTATTATGACATCTACTAAAATGATCCACGTTATATAAGATTGGAGGTGGTGCAGACAGGTTGCCAAATTCCTACATTCTTTGAGGATTAAATATAGAAGTGAAAAATAATTCTTTCTTGATTAGGTTGATGATGGAAGGTCTGTTTGCTTTAACAATGAACTCGTGTGTGTGTGTGTGTGTGTGTGTGTGTGTGTGACAGGGTCTTTCTGTGTAACACTCACTGGCCTTGTAATCAGGATCCCCCTGCTTCTGCCTCCGAAGTGCTGGGATTACAGGTGTGTGCCACCATGTTCAGCCCAATGATGAAGTTTATTGATCAATATTCAGTTGTGATTATGTAAAGAATGGTAATATTGAGTACTTCTTTGAAGCAGCAAGTGGGAATAAATTGCTCAATCCATTAAACCCAAACTTGAAGTCTGTAGAAGACAAACAATACAGGTTTCCATGCAATAAATTGGCATTTTCTTTTTTCTTTCAAATTTTATATTTAAGAAAATTCATAGAAGAATGAATTTAATGATCATTTAACTCAACTCACTCAAGATTTTTATTCAATATAAAAATTCTCTTTAGCAAGTGCATGCCTGTAATCCCAGCACTTGGGAGGCTGAGGCAGGAGGATTGTGAATTTGAGGCCAGCCTGGGCTGTATAGGGAGATCTTGTCTCCAAAAAAATAAAAAACAAAAGGTGTGTGTGTGTGTGTGTGTGTGTGTGTGTGTGTGTGTGTGTGTGTATGAGATATGATAAAAATATAGTAAATGCTTACATTTAAAAAATTATTATAGCCAGGCACCATGGTACATGCTTGTAATCCCAGCAACTCAGGTGGTGGAGGCAAGAGGGTCACAAGTTCAAGGCCAGAGGCAACCTGCATAATTTAGTGAGATCCTGTCTCAAGATAAAAAAAATATAGAGAAA
This sequence comes from Pedetes capensis, assembly GCA_007922755.1. NCBI lineage: Eukaryota > Metazoa > Chordata > Mammalia > Rodentia > Pedetidae > Pedetes > Pedetes capensis. Next base: position 28,428 of record VMDO01012679.1, on the reverse strand, counting down.
AGGGTCTGGGGATACAGCTTAGTGATGGAGCACTTGCAAAGTATACATGAGGCCTTGGGTTCAGCCCCCAAGCACCACAAAAAATAAAGTTAAAGGAAAATAAAAGAAAAAAGAGGGAGAGAATAAAATAAGAAAGATGTTTGTTGTTTTGTTGTTGTTAGATGCCGTTAGAGCCCAGTCTGACTCATAGTGACCCAATGTACAATAGAACAAATCACTCCCTGACAAGATCTTTTTTATGTTTAAGCCTTGCAATATGTTGCAGCCAATCCAATATGTCATTTGATTTCTTGACTGCTGCTTCCATGGGTATTGATTGTAGAATCTAGTAAAGCACAACCTTGGACAACCTCAATCTTTCCTCTATTTATCATGAAATTGCTTACTGACCCAGCTGTAAGGATTTTTGTTTTCTTGATGTTGAGGAACAATCTATATGGAAGGCTGTGTTCTTTGATCTTCATCAGTAAATGTTTCAAATCTGCTTCAGTTTCAGCAAGCAGAGTTGTGTCATCTGCATTACGGAGGTTGTTAATGAGTCTTCTTCCAATCCTGATGCCACGTTCTTCTTCATAAAGTCCAGCTTCTTGGATATTTGCTCAGCATGGGGATTGAAAAGGTACAGTGAAAGGATAGAGTCCTGATGCACGTATACCTTTCATAACTTTAAATCAAGCAGTGTTTCTCTGCTATTTATAGGGTTTTCAGAACCATGTTTAGATTGAAAGAAATCAAGGAGAAATAACTACAAATGCAACCTGTGGTCCTGAATTAGATACTGAATTTCATATATATATATATATATATGTATATATATATTCCAGGAAATATCAGCCCCCAGTACATATTTTACAGTAAAAGATACGTTGCTATTAATCTCCCTCAAAATACTCCCCCTAGCTTCGAACACACTTATCCCTGTTTTCTTGCCATTTTCTGAAGCAGTTCTGCAAGTCCTCTTTCATCAGTGTCCCTAGTTTCATCCTCCATCATAACAATTCTCGATATCACACATCGCTACCGGTACAGCAATTCCTGTCAAATAAACATTCATTTACCTTATTCACTGGATCTGGCATTGTGTGACTTCTGGCTCTTTCCTCAAGTCAAAGTGACCATGACAAGTAAATGTTTTGAATTGATTCAGGATTTCGAGGTAGCCATGACAGTGCAACTAACGACAAGAAAGAGGACTTCCAAAACTGCTTCAGAAAGTAACAAGAATAATGGAACAAATATCTGTGAAGCCAGAGAGAGTACTTTGGGGGGGATTAATGGAAATGTATCTTTTACTGTAATAAATTTTTAAAAATTTAAAAATTCACTGTCTTTTGATCACATCTTGTATATTAGCTCCTACTATTTTATTTATTTATTATTGTGTGTGTGTGTGTGTGTGTGTGTGTGTGTGTGTGCGCGTGTGTGTGGTACTGGGGTTTGAACCCAGGGCCTTGTGCTTGCATGCTTTACACTGAGCTGCATCCCCAGCCCATTTTTTTTACTTTTTTGAGACAGGGTCTCACTAAATTATGCAGACTGCCTCTGGTCTTGAACTTGCAATCCTCCTGCCTGGCCTCCCGAGCTGCTGGGATTACAGGCGTGCACCACCCTGCCTGGCTAGCTCCTACTATTTGAAAGCAACATAGGGAAGGAAAATGAGTAAAATATACAATTTGTAACCCAGCACTATAAAAATAACTACCAATGAATACAGTAGCATTAAAAAATGTACAAAGTTTAAAGAAACAAAGATTCTTTTTTGGTGATAGCATAAAAAACTTTAAATACCTCTAATTGCCTGATTTTTCTGAAGTGCTTTATCCTTTTAAGGGTTTATTTCCAAATTCTTGTCTTCACTTAGATTTCTCACAGTCATATCAACTTTTCTATTAAAAAATTATGGTCAGCTGGATGTGATGGTACATACCTATAATCCTAGGCTGGGAGGCTTAGATAGGAGGATCGTGACTTCAAGGCAAACCTGGACTACATAGTGAGATCAGGTCTTAAACAAAACAAAACAAAGAAAAATTATGGAGCATAGCACACAAGCAGACAAGGTATAACAAATTTACTGGTAACTTAACCAGAATGACTTTTTTGTAGCGGAGGGTCATGCATGTTAGGCAAATGTTCTACCACTGAGACCAGACCAGAATGAATTCTTAATAATCTTCACCCTCACACATCCATTCTCAGTTAGTAGAGAATACTACCTCTATCTATCCATTGGAAGGAGCCAAAAACCCAAGGATCATCATTTTGTCATCTTCCTCTCCCTTACACTATGCCCAACCCATCACTATGTCCTGTTGGTTTTGTTTCTGAAATAAATCTGGACTCCCACAGCATCTTCTCTCCCCATTATTGTTCGTGTGACCCATGTCTGAGCTCCTGCAATGGCCTCCTAGCTGGTCTCTGTGCCCTGCTCTACATCCTCCTGCCTATTCCAGCCAGTGATTTACACCAGCCTGTAAACATATGATGCAGGTTTTGTCCAGATCCTCAGCTTCTATCTGCTAATCTCTCCACCCTAGCCAACTCATTGATTTTCATACCTAGTTCTTTGCCATTTTTCCTCCTTCCCATCCACTTGTTTTCCTCCACATAAAGTTCTTGCTCCAATTCTTCACTTGCTTTCTTCTGCTCATTTTCAAAGCCTCAGCGTAAAAGCCATTTCCACACAGTTGTTTTTTGATCCATTTTTATCAGGCAGATCTCTTGTTGCTCATAAACAAACATGTTAATTTTCTTCATCTCTCTTATCACAATTCAAAATTGAACACATCAGTGTGGTTGTTTCTTTACTAAATTAATTTTTTTGTTTTTATGTCTTTTTTAATACAATATTTTGAAATAATTTCAAGTCCTCAGAGAAGTAAGAACAGCACAAATAATTCTGTTCCCTGTCACCTAGATTCCCCAATTCCTAACATTCTACCAAATTCTACACTTTATCATTTCCTCTATCTCCCTCTCTCATTGACTGTTTGAAGGTAAATTGAGGTAAAACTGCCCAATCACCCCTAAATACTTTAGTGTACATTTCCTAAAAGAAGAAATGCTCTCACGTAACTTCAAGAAAGTCATCTAGAGGAAATTAACATGGATACAATGCTATCACCTAATTGCCTTTCAAATTGTCCCAACAAAATCACATATACCTATATATATGTCCACACACACAAAAACACACACACACTCACATACACACTCACATATGATCCAATATCTAATTCAAGACTTCATGCTGCGTTTGTTGTTTCTCTTTGATTTCTTTTAATCTAAACAGTTTCTCAGTGTTTATCTTTCACAACTTTGACAATTACAAGCATATAAAACTTTTGTTTTTGTAGAATATCCCTTAATTTGTATTCATCTGATTTTTCATTGTGATTAGGCTCTGCTTAGGCAATTTTGGCAGAAATACCACAGAAGTGATATTATCTTCTCAGTGTGTATACCAGGAGGAGCACAATGTCAATTTATACTATTGTTGTTGATATTACCTATGACCACTTGGTATTTTGCCTGTCAGTTTTTGCAACTGTAAACTTGCCATTTTTCCTCTTGTAATTAATAAGTACTTTGTGGGATATATCTTGTGGTTATGAAAATATTCTTATGAAAATGCTTCACAAAATAGAGATCTTTAAACAAATTATGCTACTGAAAGATGTACTATTACAGAGCTATTATTATGAAGTTTGAAGACATTTAGTAGCATAAGTGAAGTGCTTCAATTAAGTTAAAAAGTAGGATACAGAATTGGATATTCAGTATAATGTCAACCATGTATATATAAATAACATTTAAAAACTCAAAGGAAGTCAGGCTCAGTGGTGCCTGCCTGTAATCCCAGAGACTCAGGAGGTGGAGAAAGGGGTATCATAAATTTGAGGCCAGAGACAGCCTGTATAATTTAGCATGACCCTGTCTTAAGATAAAAAACAAACAAACAAAACAAAACAAAACAAAAAACAGGGCTGGGGGGTGCAAGCCAGTGGTAAAGCACTTGCAAAGTATGTGCAAGGCCCTGGGTTCAACTCCCCAGTACTACTAAATAAATAAATAACAAAAATAAAAAATAAAACTAGAAGGAAACAACTTAATCATTATCTCTAAATCATAGCAACTTAATATCTCTAATCATAGCAACTTAATCATTGTCTCTAAAACCTAGAGTTATAGATTTTTTATGCTCTCTGTATTTTCCTATATATATCAATTTATAATTAATGAGCCAAATAAAATATATCTTTTAATTTGTTTTCACTGTGGCAAAATATCCATAACAAACTTTACCATCTTAGCCATTTATAAGTGCACAATTCAGTGGTGTTATTCGAATCCACATTGTTGTGCAAACATCATCACTCTCAATATCCTGATCTCTTTCATCTTTCTCAGCTGAAATTCTATGCCCATTAAACAATAACCCCCATTTCCTCTTACTCTCAGACCTTCGTAGCCACTATTTTGATTTCCATTGCTCTGAATTTGACTATTCTTGACCCCTCATATATTGGGAGAAGGACCGGCAACGGACTCCCCAAAAACAACCTGCCTTTGAAAACCCTATGAATAGCAGAGAAGCAGTAATAACATGTTTCACCTGTTGTACCTAGGGTTGCAATGAGTCCCATACTGACTCGACGGCACCTAACAACAACAACAACAACAACAACAACATATAAGTGGAATCAAAATATTTGTCTATGGAAGGCCAGCCAGGGCCTGCTGGTGAGGCTTTGCGAATGTAACTTGAAGTGCTTGACGGAGGCCCAGAAAGGTGTGGCCCAAGGGATGAAAAGTTGTTCCCGAGGCTTCTTGTTCTCATAATAAGGCCAATAACCACAGTGAACTCTGTGCTGACTTCCCTATCTGTTTATTAAGCTTTAGGACACACCTGTGCTGTGTGTCCTTGGAGGGCATGGGAACTCTGAGAAGAAGGCTTTGTTTCTCTATTTCAAGTACTTTGATAAGCTGTGGACAGAAACTAAGTTCTCTTTAAACGAATACTTAGAGTGCTTGGAAAGTTCCTTTTAGGTGAAAACAAAGTGTATAAAACTGCAGCATGAAGTTATTAAACATTTTACTCTCTTATAAGATCCCCTGTGTCCTGCTTTCTTTCTTGTTAGCCCCTCAACTCTGCCGTGCACAACACGGCAAAAGTAACATTTGACCTTTTGTGTCTTGATGATTTTATTTAGTATAATGTTTCAAGCCTCATCCATATTTTAGCACAATCAAAATTGTATCCTTTTTAAAGTCTGAATAATATTCCACTGTATGTATTCACCACATTTTGATTATTCATTCATCATTGATAGACATTTGGGTTGTTTCCACCTTTTGACAACTGTGAACAATGCTGCTATGAACAATCTACTTGAGTTCTAGTTTTCGATTCTTTTTTTCCCCAACAGTTTTCAATTCTTTGGGGAATATATAAGTAGAATTGCTTTATTATATGATAATTCTATTTTTAGTTTTTTGAGGAACTCCATACTGTTTTCACATTGGCTACACCATTTTATCACACATTTCATGTTAAAATGAAAGCAATATTATTTTTCCTTAGTACTTGGATAGAAGGCTGAATATTGCAAATATGGCCAAGTTAACATATGCACTAAATGTAAATCAATTGGATTCCTGACAAATCAGTGCCAGAGTACTCCTGGAAGAATAATTCTTGGAAAATCACAAGAACATTTGAGAAAGAATGAGGGAAACTTGTTTTACTAATGATAAAAACTCTGTTACTATAGTGGTTAAAATTGCAATACTAACACAGAGATTTACAAATACTCTCACAGAAGACCAAATCCCCAAACATATGAAACACACGTGAAAATATAAGGATGATGTTTCATATTACTTCAGAAGGAATGGGATTCCACTAAACAGTATAGGGACAACTGACCATCTGTGTCAATTATCAAGTCAATGCCAGTGAACTCTAAATCCTTCCTTCCAAACTTGCTCTGTGACAATGGCCTGGACTGTTAAAGCATCTTCTCCCTTAGTGGTTATGATGTTAAATTACGCTTTGCCAGTACAGGGTGCCTAAGGGACAGGACAGGTGGAAGGGGATCCACCTTCCAGGTTCATGTGTGCATCTGTACGTTTCAGTGTCCCCATGACCCTGAGCACACGGTCCTTATTGAGGCAGTTATAGGAGATCCCTCCTCTAGATTTCTGTGTGTATGTGTGTGTGTGTGTGTGTGTGTGTGTGTGTGTGTGTGTGTCAGTGACCGCACAGCCCTTGCCCTAGGACTTGAGCCTGCCACAGTAACCTTGCAGTCATCTCTGTGCACCTGAACCAGAGTTTCGGGGTTTGTTTTCACTGTGCTCCTGGAAACAGACACTGTGTACTCCAGCTCCCCCCCATCCTAACTGTGGCCCAGTTCTGGCCATAGGAACCCAGATAACTTCTCTGCCATCTAGTGGACTGCAGGGATATCTTCTCCAGCCATATCTGAATCCCAGCTTTGAGGACAGTTCTCCTTCACGTTGACCTTGCTTAACTAGTTCTTTCAGCCTTAGAGTATCCTTCAGCATTATCTTAACACTTTTTCTTTTTTCTCTCCTTCCTTCCTTCCTTCCTTCCTTCCTTCCTTCCTTCCTTCTCTCTCTCTCTCTCTCTCTCTCTCTCTCTCTCTCTTTCTCTCTCTCCCTCTCTCTCTCTCTCTCTGTCTCTCTCCTTTCTTTCTTCTTTAAAGTACTGGGGGTTAAACCCAAGGCCTCATGTGCTTTCCACTGAGCTGAAACTCTAGCGCCTTTTTGAGACAGGGTCGTGCTTGAGACAGAGTCTTGCTAAATTGTGCAGCTGCCTTGGGCATTGAACTTGGATGCCCCTGCCTCTGCATCTTGAGTTGCTGGGATTATAGGGGTGCACCACCATGCCTGGCAATCATAACACATTTAAAGTTAACATCCCATGACAGCTTAATGCCTCTTTCTCTTCTTTACTTTTCTTTCTTTCTTTTGTTGTTTTTTGATCTGTTGTTTTGCCAGTCCATGGTACATTCAATATTTGTCTCCAGCACCATAATTCAAAAGCATCAATACTTCTGTCTCCCTTGTTCAATGTTCAGTGATGCTGCTGTTACTTCATACGGTTTACAGCCTAGCAGAGAGACACATTAAATAGGTGAAAACACAAATAGATACATACTTACAAACCGACAACTACTATTTAGGAAAAAAGGACAAAAACTACTACAATGATCAACAAAACATGAATAGTGGAATAGATAGCAGTGCAGAAATTCAGTAAGGGCCTCACAAAAAAGAAAAGTCAGGTATCTTCATGATTTTAAAAAGGAGGACTTTATTGGGGTTATACAAATTGAGGATTGAAGTCTGTGTCCCAGTTTGGGCAGAATGACTTCCCCATTCCATGCATGATTGGCTAAATCTAGGCACATTGTTCTTTTGTTAGTGGAGAGTCTTCATTCAGGTGCAGTGAAGTTTCAACACTTCACAGGAACTCAGGGTTCATAGTTCTTTAATAGCTTTGGCAGGTTAGCACCAAGTATGGTGAAACGCAATGGCTAGGGTGGCTATCCCCATGTGAGTGTTGTTGTTTGTGGAATGTTCTACCAGCTAGAAAAGTAAATAAGGAGAAAGTTCAGAGATTATGCTGGCAGATCTGCCTAATTTGTACTGGGCTTGGGGTCAGGAGAGCAGTCCAGTCATGTTGAAGTTTAAGCTGAGAGAAGTACAGCCAGATGAAGAAAGGGAAAGATAAGGTCCAAGTACAGGGTCCAACAAACCAAAGGGAAGGTCATGGGGTAGGAAAGAACTCCGTATGTTCCATACTCTGGGGAGAAAGATGTAAGTTGGGGCTGAAAAGCTAGGCAAAAACTTGTACCATAAGGTCTCATCACCTGTGTGAGAGGTCGGGGAGTTTGTGGTAAGGATAAAAGGAAGCCACTCAAGGGACAACAGGACCAGAGTTGTACTTTTGCAAGGTCACTCTAATTTCTGGGGAGAAAAAGAATGTAGGATGCCAGACAGGATTCAGGGAGTGTTAGAGAGCCATTTCCAAGATCAGAGGTGATGGAGACTGGACAGATCGATGACTATGGAGATGGGACAAAGTTGCTGGATTCCAGATTTATTGTAGAAACAGAATCAATAGGACATACATAGATTCCACATGGAACCGAGGGAGTGAGAGGTGTTAAGGATGACCTCTAGTGTTCCTGGTTTGTAAAACTGGGTGGGGAGGTGCTATTTACTAAAATGAGGAAGACTGAAGACAAAACTGATTTGGGGTAGGAAGATGAATAGTGGTTCCCTTTGGAGATGTTCCCTTTGATGTATTATTTCTAGTCAAGTGTTATACTTTATATTTGATAGAGGGTTAAATATTTTTTATGTGCCTGCTATACTGTGTAAAGGAGATGTCAAGAAAATAGTTGTACGCATGGATTTAGATTCCAGACAAGAAATTCAAATTACTCCTTTGTAATTCAAATTCACAGTACTCCTTTGGGAGTCCTGGGTCTATGGCAATTGTTTGTAACCTTAATTTTCCCGGCAAGATATACTCTCTCTCTCTCCTTTGAGCTTGGTATATTTCATGGTTCTTATTTTACTCTTTCTCTCTCTCTCTCTCTTTTTTTTTTTCTTTTTCTTTAACTTTGTTGTTGTTGTTAGGTGCCGTTGAATTGGGTCCGACTCATAGCTACCCTCATAGGGTTTTCAATGGTTGATTGTTTCAGGATTGCTTCAGGAGTAGATTGGCATGTCTTTCTCCCATTTTTGCAGTGCTGGTGATCAACCCAGGGCCTCAGACAGCGCAGAGCAGCACTCTACCAACTGAGCTAACCCTCATCCCCTTCTTTAACTTTTTATCTATCTATCTATCTATCTATCTATCTATCTATCTATCTATGGTACCAGGGGACTGAACCCAGGGCAAGATTTGCGGGGCCCTACCACTGAGCTGCATCCTCACCCCTTTTTAAATTTTTTATCTTGAGACAGGGTCTCACTTTTGTACAGGCTGTATCTGGCCTTAAATTTGTGATCCTCCTGCTTCTGTCTCCTGAATTGCTGGGCTTATAGGCATGCGCCAGGCACCTGGTTTAAATTTGTTTTTTAGAGTAACTTTAGATTCATGGCAAAATTAAGCAGATAGTACAGAGGGCTCTCATATAACTCCTCACCACTTCCACACAGCTTCCTCAGTGACCAACACCCTCTCTCACAGGATGGGACATTTGTTACAATCAATGAACTTACACCGACACATCATTATCACCCAAAGTCTCTAGTTTACTTTAGGGTTCACTCTTGGTGTTTTATATTTTGTGGGTATGGGCAAATGTATAACAACATGCATCGACCATTGTAGTGTCACACAGGTGGGTTTCACTGCCCGCAAATCTTCTGAGCTCAGATCCTTACTTGATAGGGAAAATCTGGGAGGGGAAGGCAAGAGTCCCAGGTTTTAGCACCGAAATGATAGGGAAAATTTCACCAGGTAAGGGTGCACAGGCAAAAGAAAGAGCACTCTGAGTGGTTGAAGATCAGGTTTATTTAAGGAAGGTGAAGAGAGAGAGGGAGAATGAGATCAGAAAAGAGATAGAGAAGTTACTTGGATGGTGGTGGCTGAGGGAATGGAGAGGGGCACATCGGACAAATGTAGCTGCCATGCCATGCTGGCCAGGTATTGTGTGCTCCTTTTATATTGCAAGCAGGTTCTTTGTCTGAGGCTTAAGTGGGAAAGATTTTTTTTTTTTTTCCTCCTTGGAGGTAAGGGAGGGAGGGGGAAGGAAGGAGTGAGGTTGGGAGTTTGGAATCTCAGGAATGCTTGACCTCCCAGTACATTAGCGGTAGTTTGGTCCATAATAATTAGTGAAGTATCAGGTTTCTTATCTTATTCAACTGGTTATTTCTTTTCTTGTGCTGAGGCTCAAACCCAGGGCCTTCTGCCTGCTAGGCAAATGCTGTACCACTGAACTACATTTCCCAGTTTCAACTGCTTTATCTATTAATTTCAATATTTATTTTATCGCTCAAATAGTCATTCATTTAGCCAATGGAACCTCTTTCAGACAAGCTTCTGTGCACAATTGTTCTGTCCCCATCATTCTTCAAACACTTCCTTACTTCCTGGCACAAAACTATGGTCCAGGCTCATCTTGTATTTCCCTTGCATCTGCCCTGACCTCAGCCATTTCTCCAAGTATCTTGTTTCTTTTTTATTTATTTATATATTTTTTGTTTCTTTTTAATGGAGAAGAATGGTATTTAGAAGTCAAGATGTGGGTACTGGGTGTTCTCATGGTTCTTGGGATGTTGTGCTCCAAAGCTCTCTGGCAGATCCGGATCCACTCATGATGGGTAGACAGAGTCCCCACATGAGGAAGAGTATCTTTAGTAAAGGCATCAAAGGGAAAATCTACTGAAAAGGGAAAAAGTATCTTCTGCCTCAGAGGGAAAGTCTAGTGAGATGGGAAGAGGACCTCCAAAAGGTCTCTTCATGGAGAGGGACTTGGAACCTCATCTTATCTTCTTAAATTTTAATTGGTCACTATTGTAGATTTCTGGAATATTAATGAAAAATACATAATCTTCTGGCTCTGGGCAATGCTAATTCAGATTGGGAGTTGACAAGAGTCAGGCTTTCTGGATCGGGAAATTCCTGAATGACTTCCAACAGCATAAACTCCTTAAACAAAAGCCTTTGTGTGACAGCTCTACAGTAAGCAAATCATTTTGATAAGATAAAGCACCCTTTTGTCATAACAATGGACTCAATGGGGTGACACACAGGTGACAGTTAACCACCCTAAATTCCTGCATAAAGTTAAGAGTAATCAATTGTTACAGAAATTGTAGATGCTCAGGTCATCTTGGTTTATCTCTCTGAGTTCCTCTTCCACTTTGATTACCACCTGACACTCATGTGACTATTGATCAGGTGATTGTTGAATCCATCAATGCAACCAACTTCCTTGTCCTTTTCCTGACTTTTCATAAGATTTAGTGAATTGTAATTCTGTATAAAAAGGCTGGCTTATCTGGAAATAAACAGAACAGATTCACACTGCCTCCAAGCTGCTGTGTCTGGACTCCTTATCCACCTTCAGGGACCCCTGAATCCTAGGCTGCAGCTGGTCTGCCGCAGCCCTCTTGATGAGAAAGGGAATATATGCATATACTTACATATGGACACAAACATATTCATGTTGAAGTTCCTATCTATCTTACCTACCTAACCATCAATCCACTTATCAAAATCCTTAACTTCACATTGTAGTTGCTGTTAGGTACCCTCAAGTAGGGTCCAACTCATAGTGATCCTATGCACAACAGAACAAAACACTCTCCAACCCTGTGCCATGCCTGGCACTATTGTCAGTGTCTCTACTACTCATAGGGTTTTTAATGGTGGATTGTTTTGGAAGCTGAATGCCAGGTCCTTCTCCCTAGCCTGCGGCAGCTGGTACTCTCAGGAGGTCTCCCACCCACAGATGAACCAGGCTGACCCTAGTTAGCTTCCGAGATCAGGCAGCATTGGACACTAGGGTGTTATGACTGCAGACTAACTTTACATGGACAACTTCAATTCTAGTCCAACATATTAGGGTTTATTCTAGTTTTTTCCCTTTCCATATTCCTTAGTCCCTTCTCATGGATATCTCCAGTTTTTGTTATCATTAATAGATTTAGTTATCTAAGCAAAAATTCCTGCATATTATCAACCAGTTTCCCACTTCCCCTATTGTGAATGTTCCCTTCATACCACATGGATCCAGCACTGAATGCCAAGTGGTTTTTTTCTCCGGATCCCTCTTCAATCTGCTAGAGCTCTGACACTTCCTTCCAGCCTTTGTGCTCTTGTCTTTTGCCTGCATCTCCATCCAGCATTCAATGTTTACCTCTTAAAGACCAGAATTATTCAGGAAGGACTGGGGAGAAGAAGAAAAGTCAATCTGGCTTTTTATACATTTTGTTTTAGGACTAGGGATGTGGGCTCAGTGGTAGAGCACTTACCTTGCATGTGGTATGCCTTGGGTTTGATCCATAGTAACAAAAAACGTTATTTTATCGTTAATTCAAAACTCATGGTATTTAAAAATTATCTTTAAAATTGGAACATTACAGATAAAACTAAAAGCTCTTTTGGTAATTACCCTCACATCTGTCCTGCTTACTCTCTCTCCTGATGTAACCCACTATTACTAGTTTAATATGTATTTTCCTAAACTTAAAAAATATGTATATCCATACATATGTTCCCAAAGGAAAAGGAATACACATGTTAATCTTTTAAATTTTACTCTCCATTTTTGGAAAAGCCATTGATACAAAACACTTAGAATTTAGTGCAGTCTTCTGTTTTCTGATCAAGTCTTAACTGGAGCATTAATCAGCAATAATCTTTTGGTTACCAGTGACAGAAATCCAACCCAAAGTCACTTAGGCAAATAGGGAATGTACTGGCTCATATAAATGCAAATTTCTCTGTACAGGAACACTGATAAACAGCAAGGACATAGACTACATAATATGTGTATGTAGGTCAGCAGTCAGTGCCACTCTACCCAGAGCTGTGGAAACGAACACAATAGTAGTGGCAAGATACTCACCTGCTAGCATTATGCATTCTCACAGAGGAAAAAAGGTCATTTACAGCAGCATAGGTGACTCATGGATAGCCTTGTGGGGAGCTATACCACAGGGAAGTTTCACTAAGGAAGTCCCATCCTCCTTCAATGACTTGCCTCTTATATGGCAGTGATTGTCAATAGGCCCTTTACTGTTACAGGCCCAGCTACACAACTGAGTAAGTCATGACTGTGAGCCAAAGTCTAAATAACTACAGCTGGATAGTTAAGGCTATTTCATTGCCAAGTTCTCCTATAACATAGGTTCCCAAATCCTAGGCTATGGACGAATAAGACTGTTGGGAAATGGGCCATACAGCAGGAAGTGAGCAGGGAAAGTGAGCAGACTTTGTATTTACAGCCACTCTCATGGCTCACCATTACCTCCAGAGCTCCATCTCTGATCCATGGAAAATGTGTCTTCCATGAAACTGGTCCCTGGTTCCAAAAAATTGGGGGACCACTATCCTATAGGTCTCCATAATTGCTTTGCTCTGAGATGGTGATGGTCACATCCAGATCAAAGGAAGTAGCCACACTACATCTTTCTGTAGTGAAAAGATTTTTCAGTGTTGGGAAAGTCACTGTTCAGCTAAAGAAATCATTTTCTGGGTTCTCTTCAATCTAGGTGTGACCTTAATGCCTAAATTTTGACAAATGGTATTGCTGGGAAAAGTAACTGTAGCTTATAACTCAGATCCCTGAAAAAAAGGAGTATATCTTCCTCTTCTTTCTCTTTCTTCCTATTGTTGACATGGACACTTGGTGATGAGCCACATCAAAACATGTGAACAAGGGTAGCATGAAGAGACAGTAACAAGGTGTAAGGAGTTGGGGCTTCTGACATCTTGTGCTGACCTACCAGCCTGGATAGCTTATATTAAACTGCTGCTAGAGAGAGAAATGGTGGCAAGTAAATTACCCATTAGTACTTTAGAGTTTTGCTTTGTAACCCAATCTACTCTCTAACTATGCAACTGCCAAGTATTGAGTAGGGTAGGTAATTGACCCTATTTAATCATTTAATTTACTGGTATAGTATATGCTTGAAAATTTTGCAGCTTCTGTTTACAAGTTTGGAATCTTTCTTATAGGTATAAATTTTCCATTCTTTATTCATTATTTTTCCATTTTATTTCTAAAGTAGCTATTTGGTGATATTTTTGTTCTCTCTCCCCCTCTCCCTCTGTGTGTGTGTGTGTGTGTGTGTGTGTGTGTGTGTGTGTGTTGCTGGGGATTAAACCTAGTGCCTCACACATATTAGGCAAATGCTCTGTCATTGAACTATACCCCCGGCCTACTTTTTGTTTATGTTTTTAAATTGGAATTTATTTCATACATGGCAAAATTCACCCTTTAAACTGCACAGTTCAGTGGTTTTCAGCTTAGCTACAAGATTGTGCAATCATCGCTACTATATAGTTACAGAACATTTTATTTCCCCAAAAAGTCTACCCATTGGTGGTCACTCCCCATCCTCTCCTCTCTCTCTTTGTTGTTAGGTGCTGTGGAGTCGGTATCCAACTCATAGTGACCCTACATACAACAGTGGAAACACTATTGTTAGTGCTTCTCTGCTGCTCATAGGGTTTTCAATGGCTGATTGTTTTTTGGGAGTGGGTTGTCAGGTCCTTCTCCCAAGCCTACAGCACCTGGTGTTCCCCGGTGGTCTCCCATCCAAGTACTAACCAGGCCTGACCCTGCTTAGCTTCCAAGATCTGGCGGGATCAGATGCCACAAGGCTACGGCTGTAGGCCTCGCTATCCTTAGGCAACCAATAATCTACTTTCTTTCACTATGGATATGCCTGGTCTGCATTTTTGATATAAATGGAATCATGTAATACCTGACCTTTTGTACTGGGCTTTTTTAAACTTAGCATAATATTTTCAAGGTTCATCCAATTTGTAGCCTGTATCATTGCTCCATTCATTTTTATGGCTGGCTTGTGTGTATATATATTGTGTTTAGCCATTCACCAATTTATGGACATTGAATAGCTTCTGCTTTTTAGCTATTATGAGCAGTGACACTGTGAAATTTTTGGGTGTGGTATTGGGGGGCTGAACCCATGGCCTCATGCCTACTTTGTAAGTACTCTACCACTGAGCTGCACCCTCAGCCCCCCTTTTTATTTCTTTATCTTGAGACAGGGTCTCACTAAGTTACACAGGCTGCCTCTGGCATTGAACTTGCAATCCTCCTGCCTCTGCCTCCGGAGTTTCTGGGATTACAGCAGTGAGCCACTGTACCTGGCTACTGTGAACATTCATGTACAAGTTTATGTGAGCATGTTTTCAATTACCTTTCAATACCCAGGAGTGGAAATGCTGAGTCATATGATAACTCTATGTTTAACTTTTTGAGAAAGTACCAATTGGTTTTCCAAAGCAGCTGCACATTTGGCACAATTAACTTTACTGTATATACTACTTGGGCCAAATTTCATAAAATTACATATGGTATGTTTGTGGTATTTAATTTTGTTGGCAGCTAAGGTACTGTTTTTAAAAAATTTTTTTTAGAGTTTCCAATATATACTCTTTTTTCTCTCCCTTTGTTGGTAAGTAATAGTGGGGTACAGAGTAACACAGAATTGACTTTTTCTATTATGTAACTATTACATCACTTTTGGTTACACTTTTATCAATTTATTAGGTTTATGGGGGCTGGGATTTAGCTCAGTTGGTAGAGCACTGCACTGCAGTCTCTGAGGTCCTGAGTTCAATTCCCAGCACCGCAAAAATGGGAGAAGGACCTGGCAATCCAATCCTAAGGCAATCCTGAAACAGTCAGCCATTGAAAACCCTATGAGGGTCGCTATGAGTTGCATACTGACTCGACAGCACCTAACGATGACGACAAGGTTTATGGACCCTTATGACTAATATATAGTGAAACTCAAATACATAGTTGGGCTATATTCTCCTATTTTTCCAATGTACTCATGAAGTTGTGTTGTTTAAATTAAGATTATCCTTCCCCCTTTATCCCTCTACATTGATTCTCCTCCCTATCCCACTTTCAGCAATTTTCTCTTCCTTTTGCTAGTTTCCTCCCTCCTTTTTACTCTTTATACTGTTCCTTCTTCACTAAGTTTAACTGTGCCTTTTTTATACATCAACTATGTATAGGATTTTTTTGTTCTTTTAAGATTTAGCTCCCACATATGAGTGAGAACATATGGTATTTCTTTCTGAGTTTGTGTTCATTCACTTAAGATGATATTGTTTTTTAATTTTATTTCTGACCAGATAATTGTTGTTGTTAGGTGCCATTGAGTTGGGTCTGACTTGTAGTGATCCTACGTACAACAGAACAAAACACTCCCCAGTACTGGGCCAGGCACACAATCTTATTTATGTTTAAGCCCGTTGTTGCAGACATGGTGTCAATCCATCTAGTTAAGGGTTTTCCTTTATTCTTTGACCTGTATCTCTCTCAAACATGATGTTCTTTTCCAGGGATTGGTCCTTCCTGACAACATGTCCAAAATATGTATGACACAGGCTATCCATCCTTGTTTCCAAGGAGCACTCTGGTTGCACTTCTTCTGGGACAGATCTGTTGGTCACCCCCAGTTGTGAGAAAATTCATCCTAGCTGTGCATTGTTGTTGTTGTTAGGTACTGGTGAGTTGGGGTCCAACTCATAGTGACCCTATGTATAACAAAATGAAACACTACATGACACTGTGCCATGCCTGGCACTATATCAGTGCTTCTCTGCTATTCACACAGTTTTTGATGGCTGATTGTTTTGGGAGCGGGATGCCAGGTCCCTCTCTTGTTTTTATGGTGCTGGGGATCAAAACCAGGGACTCAGACTGTGCAGAGTAAGTACTCGACCAATGGAGCTAAATCACAACCCCCTAGCTGTCCATAGCTATAAATATTCTTATCCTGCTGGGCATGGTGGCACTCACCTGCAATCCCAACACTCAGAAGGCTGAGGCAGGAGGATCATGTGTTTAAGGGAATCCTAGGCTATGTAGTGAGAACTTTTCTCAAAAGCCAATATATACATATTCTTATCCCAATCAAAATCTTAAGTCTACATGCAACCTCAGCCACTCTGGAGGGCAATGTCAAATCACTTGGAATGAAAAAATTTTCTCCTTAGTGATTCTGAAGAGATCTAGAATAGAGTTTGGAAATGATAAAGAATGTTGTTGTTTTTAGGTGCTGTCAAGTCGGGTCCAACCCATAGTGATCCTACATACGCTAAAACAAAACACTCCCCGATTCTGTGCCAGGCACACGGCCTTTTTTATGTTTAAGTCTGTTGTTGCCCCCACTGTGTCAATCCATCTAGTTGAGGGCTTTCCTTTTCTTTCATTGACCTGACACTCTCCCAAACTTATTGTCCTTCTCCAGGGATGGGTCCCTCCTGACTACATGTTCAAAATCCGTATGATGCAGTCTAGTCATCCTTGCTTGCGAGGAGCACTCTGGTTGTACTTCTTCTAGGACAGATCTGTTGGTTCTCCTGGCAGTCCATGGTATATTCAATATTTGTCTCCAGCACCATAATTCAAAAGCATCAATTTTTCTTCTGTCTCTCTTATTTAATGTCCACCTTTCACAACCATGTGATTCGACTGATAATACCATGGTATGAATTAGGAACACCTTCATCTTCAATGTGAAGTCTTTACTTTTCAACACTTTAAAGAGTTTTTTTATAACAGCTTTTCCCAGTGCAATGCATCTTTTGATTTCTTGACTGCTACTTCCACGGGTGTTGACCGTAGAACCAAGAAAAGCAAAATCTTGGACAATCTCAATCTTTTCTCCATTTATCAAGAAGTTGCATACGGCTGGGCACGGTGGTGCATGCCTGTAATCCCAGTGGCTCAGGAGGCAGAGGCAGGAGGATCGCACATTGGAGACCAGAGGCAGTCTGCGTAACTTAGAGAGACCCTGTCTCAAAAAGTAAAAAAAATGGGCTGGGGCGCAGCTCAGTGGTCCAGCACTTGCAAAGCATGCAGGCGTGAGGCCTTGGGTTCAACCCCCAGTACCACACACACACACACACACACTCACACACACACACTCACACACACACAGGTTGCATACTGACCCTTTTATAAGGATTTTTGTTTTTTGATGTTGAGGCACAATCTGTACTGAAGGCTGTGCTCTTTAATCTTCATCAGTAAATGTTTGAAATCCTCTTCAGTTTCAGCAAGCAAAGTTGTATCATCTGCATAATACAGGTTGTTAATGAGTCTTCCTTCAATCATGATGCCACGTTCTTCTTAAAGTTCAGCTTCTTGATTTTTTTGCTCTGCATGGAGATTGAAGGGGTATGGTGAAAGGATACAGACCTAATGTACACCTTTCTTTACTTTAAACCAGGCAGCATTTCCTTGTTCTCTTCGAATGACTGCCTCTTGGTCCATGTACAAATTCCTCATGAATACAATTAAGTGCTCTAGTATTCCCATTCTTCACAATGTTATCCATAATTTGTTATGATCCACACAGTCAAATGCCTTTGCATAGTTGATAAAACATAGATAGACACCTTTTTGGTATTCTCAGCTTTAGACTAATATCCATTTAAGATCAGCAATGATGTCTCTGGTTCCACTTCCTTTTCTGAATCTAGCTTGACTTTCTGGCAGTTGCCTCTTTATACACTGCTACAGTCACTTTTGAATGATCTTTAGCAACATTTTGTTTTTGTGATATATCGATATATATCAATAATTTCCACATTTGTTTGGGCCCACCTTCTTGGGAATAGGCACAAATATGGATCTCTTCCAGTCAGTTGCCCAGGTAACTGTTTTCCAAATCTCTTGGCACAAACAAGTTGGCACCTCCAGTGTTGCATCTGTTTGTTGAAACACCTGTATTGGTATTCCATCAGTTCCTGGAGCCATATGTTTCACTAATTCCTTCAAAACAGCTTCCACTTCATCATTCAGTACCATTGTTTCCTAATCATACAACCTCTTTAAATAGTTGGTCATTCACCAATTCTTTTTGGTATAAAGACTATATGTTCCTTCCATCTTCTTTTGATGTTTCCTGAATTGTTTAATATTTTCCCAGTAGAAGTCTTCACTATTGCCACTTGAGACTTGAATTTTTTCTTAAACTTGAGAATAATCTATAGCTATATACTATATCCTATATGTGCTTAAAACATACAAGAGAACTTGGCATATTAACACTTTTGGATGACAGACTAACACATTCATTTTCTAATTCCAATTTTTAAATTTATAATGAGTATTTTATTAAATTTATGATTTTAAGATAAAAGAAAATTGTATTATATTCATAACCATATTAGAAAGTTGAAGATAACCGATTTTCCATATTTATATGCTATATCATCTAATTTATAAGACTTATTTAAGGTTGATCAGTCACACAATTGCGGTACCTTCAAAGAAATATGTTTGATTTATGAACATAGTTTAAATTTTTTAAGGGAGTTTAATTAAGAGAATGAAATATTAATCAAAGTACTCCTTAAGAAACTGATAAAAGGCCAGGCATGGTGGCACATGCTTTTAATTTCATTCAGCGCTTGGGAGGCTGAGGCAGAAAAAAAATTAGAGTTGATTTAAAATATATGGAGAGTATGCATAGGTTATTTGTAAATAGTAGGCCATTTTGTATAAGAGACTTGAGTACCTGCAGGGGTCCTGGAACCAGTGACTTTGTAAGGTTTTTATACCACCCCATTCTCACAGTCACTAGCCAGACCAGCTTTTAACCCACTTTAAGCATGCAATGTTCTTGTCAATAAATAGTTCAATTGCTCATGGTGATTTTCATTGAGGCAGGCATGTGGGAGACATTTCTAGTATCTCCAGTTTCCCTTGCTAGGCTTTGGTGATTTCTGCAGAGGTTCTAATCACTTTGCACTACTTGCCCTTTCACCTGAAAAACAAGTGGTTAGAATCACCTTCCCCCTCCCCAAGACAGAACCCTCTTGCATGCTAAGCTGGCATTCTGCCACTGAGTGACATTCCCAGCCCCAAGTTTTTTGGGACATGGTCTCACTGTGTATCTCAGGCTAGCTTTGACGTTGAGATCCTTCCACCGCTGCTTCCTGAGTGCTCAAATTACAGGTGACCTACAAATTTTATTCTTTTTTTATTTATAAATGTTGGTGGGGTACAGAGTAATAAGTTATTTGCTATATCCATTATATAACTTAAACATCACTTTTGCTTACACATTCATCATCTTACATATTTTACAGAACAGTATAAAGAAGAAAAGAAAAAAGTAGGAATTTTAATTAATATGTAATGAAAATTGTATGCAATCATGGGTTATAGTCTAAACTTTGTTCTTTAGTTTGCTTTCCTCTTTGTGAACAAAAAAGTGAACCTACTCCTAGTACAAGTAATAATAAGCAGGATGTTATATTAAGGAAAATTGCCTGGGAGTAGGCTGGTATGTCCAGTAATAAAGATAAGAACTAAAACAAAATGAATTCCTTCCTATGTGAAGGCTTAAATCTAGTTGAATGTTTCTCCTGTTGAGTCCTCATTTATAAATTCCATACCTTTATCAAGCTTATGATTTGTATATATTAAGTCAAATAGCATAAAACTTATATAGAAACATCCAATTCACTTCCCATCAGAGATAAAATTTAAACACCATCTCTTTATTGTCTCTTAATGTTTGATACTTTCCAATTTTGTAATGGAGGCTGGTGTACAGATAGATCCTACTTCTTTAAAATAGGAATATGCTTTGCTTTGATCCTAGAGCCAGGAAAGTTTGAAATACAGTGTATGAGAAGGCATAAAATAAAGGTGTTAATTAACAATGTGGAATTGCAATGTGTAAACATTTTGTTGAAAACCAGTTTTGCCTTCTGAAAATTAATACTGCATAGTCCCTGGCACTAGTTTGGAATTTAGTAATACCAAGTGACTTCTTATGGTCCTATAGAGAGTGAGTGAGAGAGTTGTCCAGCTTTATGGTAAGAAGTTCCATGAGGTACCAATTGTGAAAAAATTGATGTATGGTAATAGTTTGGCAATTTTGTGATGGAATTTCACTTTTCTGTAAGTAGAATTAATCTTTTTTTTTAAGGCTTTGAAAAAACACTCAAGAGAAAAATAAGCAAGACTAGAATATAAATTAACATGAAATATAATGTCCCCAGTGGTTCAAGAAATACCAAATGACTTTGCAGTAACTAAGTGACTTGTTTTGTTCTTTTTTTTTTTTTTTTTTTTCTTCTCAGTACTAGCGGTACAATACAGGGCCTTGAACATGCTAGGTAAATACTCCACCACTGAGATACACCCCACAAACCTTTTTTTTTTTTTTTTTTTAATTATTTTCAAGACAAGTTTCTGCTAAATTACATAGGCTGCCTCTGGCCTGAAACCTGCAATCTTCTTCCTCAGCCTTCCAAATTGCTGGGATTACAGGCATGAGCCATGGCACCCAAGTACTTTGTTCTTTTTTTTTTTTTTTTTTAATGATATGAAATGAATTTATTGAGAAAAATACAGTATATTTTATTAAATGTACTGAATGATTTTTGAAGGCTTACCGTATGTGGTTTTCTTAATTGGAAATTTTTAATGTACAACTTAATGAGTTTCATTCTGACAAGTATTTCATTGTGACATTTCTATATATGCATTTCATTGTACATTGCTCACATAACTTTCCCCTTACTGTCTTGTGCCCCATCTCCCATCCCCCACCAATGGCCTCCTTTCTACTTGTATGTCTTTTTGTGGGAATATTTATCTATATACATGCATCCCGGTTTTGATTTAAGTCCAGTACTTTGTTCTGTTTTTAACACAAGTGTCCAAGGCCCTTTGGTCCACAGGTCCTGGGTACTCACTGTCACTGGGGGCTTCCTTAGCTGCCATAAGGGGGAGGTGTTTGCACACCCCTGCTGACACTTCATGAGTCCTTACTTAAGCAATGAAAGACTTGGCTTTGGTTATAAGTCACTTAGTGGGTACTTTGGTTTGGAAAAAAAAAGGGGAGGAAAAGCGGAAAGAAAAAAGAACAAGGATGTGTTGTGAATTTTTGTTGATGGTGTTTTGTTTGTTAAAGAGCTCCAGAGGCAGCATTCAGCTTAATTGAAAACTGATATTAAAATCATGTCAATAAATAAATAAAAGAAAACTAATATTAAGGCTTTTACATTTTAAGGTCTATTTGTTCTCTATATTGGATCTTATTTCCCTCATGAGTCTTTCTCAGTCAACTGACTCTTTTTCTCCAACTCCTGCCAACTATATGCCTGGTTCATCTGTTGACTTCCTTTCTTGTTGAGATGATTTTGCAAAGGACAATATGAAACTCATTGTCCTCTTTGGAAAAGTTAAAATCTCCCCAAATTGGATGCTCTCAGACTTGATCTTTCTATTCCCTTCTCTCCTTTCTTTCTTTTGTGACCCTGAGACCCCTTGAGGAACACAGGAAAGGAGCCAATGATCCCCTTTCTGGAGTTCTCTGTCTTCCTCTCTGATACCCAAAGTCATGGATGGGCTCCTCTCGGGTCTGAAGCTCTGTTTTCTTTTGTATTGAACTCCCTGATCTTTTAGGTTTCAGGGGTATCATGTTGATGCTATAACACAGCACTTAACCTTTTGGTTTGCGGGAGCTGAGGGTCACTGGCAAGAGCTGCAAATTTTTTTTCTTTTCTTTTTTTGTGGTACTGGGGGTTGAACCCAGGGCCTCCCGCTTGCATGCTTTGCAAGTGCTGGACCACTAAGCTGCACCCCCAGTCCATTTTTTTTTTTTTTTTGAGACAGGGTTTCACTAAATTATTCAGACTGCATCTGGTCTCGAACTTGTGATCCTCTTGCCTCCGTCTCCTGAGCCATTGGGATTACAGGCATGCACCACCTTGCCCAGCTTCAAGAACTGCAATTTTTAAGGAAAAATAAATGGTTATTCCTGCAGAGGGTAACCTTCTGCTTCCTGAAATTACACACATGGATTCTATCCTCTGTTTCTTTGCACACTGAGCCAAGATAAGCTTCAGGTGGCTGACTGGATCCCACAAAAACTGGCAGTAAATGACAACTTATTATGGGAAAAAATCAATGGGTAAGTTGATCAATGGGATTTCAGAGCCAAAGGCACAACTTACCAGTATTTTAAGTATTTTAAAGCTATCAGAACCCTAGTGGGCTAATGGTTAGGATTACAGGCTCTCATAACTGTGCCCTGATTTGATTCGATTCGATTCCTGTTCCAGGAATCAAACCCCATGCTGTTTCCCATAGGCTTTTATCTCAGATCTGAGAGACCCAAGAATCATCCAAGCCCATTATTTTGACTAGGCTTCTGAATTTTTTCCTAGGCTTATCTGTGCATATTCTTATGAAATCCTATAATGAATTCCCATAGTGTAGCTGGTTCCTCCGTGTTGGACTTGGGCTGAACATGATGGTCTCCACTTGGCCATCTTGATACAGAATACTTGAAATGACTTTGGGAGACCTTGGCCCTGCAACCATGGCAATGAAATAAGCAAAACTATACAGTATGGCGAGGCCTGTAACAGCATTCCATGTTGGAGGGAGGGAGGAAGGAGGCTTACAAGACCCTCATAGGACCCCCAAGACTTTCCCCTGAGGTACCAACCATTAACCTCTCCTGCCCCAACTGCATGTGATGCTCAGTTATAAGGAGATGAAAGATTGGCTAGGGGTGGGACTCTGTGGTGGTACAGCTACTTGTGAGGCCACCAGGGAGTCACACTTGCTCCTGCCAGCAACCCCAGTGCTGGGAAGGAGAGAGAGACCTAGTCCTGTAAGTAACCCCAGCGCTGGGAGGGAGGGAGAAAAAGTTGCTCCCGAAGTAACCCCTGGTGCTGGGAGGGAGTTGTCAGGGGTGAAGGGTGGGGGCCACATTGGGCCACCTGGGGGGGAGCTTCTTAGAGGGATTCTTCTCCTTGGTAGAGCTGTGCCTAAAGGCTGTCCTCAGATCACCCAGCCCCGGTGAGAAACCCCAGTAAACGCATCCTTTGGTCTGGGTGCCCTCTGGCTTTTGCACAGCAATTCCTTTGGTTTTTGTGTTGCTGCTTTAAATCCTTCTCTCAGACCTGTCACCCCTCAGCTGGTCAGGGCTATCCTGGAGAGTGGCCATCTCGATGGGCTCCTCAGGACAGAGTGAACCTCTCCTGTCTAGCTATGTTGATCGTTGTCACTGTTCAGAGAGCAACCTTAAAACTAAATTAGAAGAAAATGCAACAAATCCAGTTTTAGCAGAAATGGTTATGTAGTCCACTCAGACAAGTCTTTATAGACATTAAGACAGCTGCCAAATGTCTCCTTAATTGTTAACATGAAATCTAATCCACAGCCTCCCTAAAACTGACCTCCAAGAATAGGCAACAAGCCCTAACAGCTCAGAAAAATAAACATGATATTGTTATTAGGTGCTATCGAGTCAGGTCTGACTCATAGTGACCCTATGTACAACCAAACAAGATGCTACCTGACACTGTGTGATGCCTGGCCCTAATTTCAGGAGTAGGTTGCCGGGTCCTTCTCCTAAGCCTATAGCACCCAGTCTTCCCACGTGGTCTCCCATCCAAGGACTAACCAGCCCAACCCTGTTTAGCTTCTGAGATCTGATTGGACACCATGGTGGTATGGCTGTACACCATAAAAGTAATTTTGTATTATATGTGTGTGTGTGTGTGTGTATATTTCATTTTGGCAGTGCTGGGAACTGAACCGAAGGCCTTGTGCATGCTAGGCAAGCACTCTACCACTGAGCTATATCCACAGACCATAAAAGAGCTATAAAGATAAATCTTGTAAAAGAAATTTTGTATGTAACTAAGCTTGCTAAAATTAAAGGGAAATGATTTTTAAGCTTCCAGAAACTGAGTCTTACATCAAAAGTACACTAATGCAAACTGGAATTTAGTTTTTTCCTTTAAATAAGACTTTCTTAACCAGGTGCAGTGGTGCTTGCCTGTAATTCCAGTTACTCAGGAGCGTGAGGCAAGAGAATTGCAAGTTTGAGGCCAGAGGCAGCCTACATGACTGAGACCCTATCTCAGAATAAAAAATAAAAAAGGGGCTGGGGCTCAATGGTGGAGCAGTACCAACTGTCTTTATTACTGGGAAAACAGAATTACCTGTCTATAAAAAAGTAATGACTTTTTTGGTGACTGCCTGTATTTGCTTTTGAAATCATAGCCAGGCACTTTGTCTCATGCCTGTAATTCCAATGACTCAGGAGGCAGAGGCAGGAGGAACGCAGGTTCAAGGTCACAGGCAGCCTGCAAAACTTAGTGAGACACTGTCTCAATTTTTTAAAAAATTAAGAAGGGGGCTGAGGGTGTAGCTCAGAGGTAGCATGCCTGTAAAGCAGGCTCGAGACCTAGGATTCAGCCCCTTAGTACCAGAGAGAGAGAGAGAGAGAGAGAGAGAGAGAGAGAGAGAGGGAGAGGGAGAGGGAGAGAGAAAGAAAGAAAGAAATATTTTATTTATCATGCTGGTTACATGAACGACTATTATTTCACAGTAACTGTGATCTTACTTTAACCAAGTGTTTAAACCTTTGATATTTGACAAACTTCTTAAAGTCAAAATTGTCTTTTTAATGTTGAATTATATAGGAGGCATTGCCAAATAAGAAATGACACTTAACCTCCTTTGAGTTTTAATTGGATAAATGTGTTATTATGTGTTCCCAAATTGTATAAGATTCCTACAAATCTGACATGTTATCAATCATAAATTTGGTTATTATGTTAAATTGTTATAACTCTCACTAGATCTTTAGTCATGGCTATTTTAAATCTTGTTGTGCACAATAAATTGCTTTATTCTGATGCTTTTTTGGGAGCTTTTTTCATAGGCAATTATAATCCCAAGGTGTGTCTTTAGGAGTTTCATGAAAAAGACACATTGAACTGACTAATACCGAATACAGATTTCTCATAACTCTGAAATTATACAATTGGACTGGGTAAGAATTTTCCATAATGCTAATGGAAAAAATGCACCCAAAATTGCTAACCCAACATCCAGGAGAATGGGAACTAATTACATAAGATTGAACTGCTGGGCACGGTGGAGCACGTCTGTAATCCCAGAGGTTTAGGAGGTGGAGGCAGGAGGATAGCAAGTTCGAGACTAGAGGCAGTCTGCATAACTTAGTGAGACCCTGACTCAAAAAGTAAAAAAATGGGCTGGGGGTACAGCTCAGTGGTCCAGCACTTGCAAAGCATGCAAGTGCGAGGCCCTGGGTTCAACCCCCAGGACTGCCAAAAAAAAAAAAAAAAAAGATTGAACTCATGTAAAATGATTATTTTTATGAATTTTTTTGTGGTACTGGGGGTTGAACCCAGGGCCTTGCTAGCCCTGAACTTCACCTCCAGCTCCTTTTTTTTTTTTTTTTTAATCTTGAGACAGTCTCACTAAGTTATACAAGCTGCCTCTGGTCTCAGACTTGTGATCCTCCTGCCTCTGCCTTCTGAGTCACTGGGATTACAGGTGTGCACCATAGTGCCCTGCTGATTTTTATGACGTGTGTGTGTGTGTGTGTGTGTGTGTGTGTGTGTGTGTGTTTGGGACATTGCTGATTCTTTTTATGTTCCTCAGATAGAAGGAAACTTTTTTTTTTAACTTTAAGCTAAATGTAGCCTGAAGCAATTTTATAAAGTATACCTTTGTGGATGAAATCAAAGCATTTACTTTTCTCTCTACTCCATCTCTCCAAAATTATAAAACCATTCATGAATATTTTATGGCAATATATTTGCATACATTCAATAAGAATCTTGTGGTTTTTGTTTTTTGTACTAGAAGCAATTGGAAATGCTGGCGATATTACTAAGTTTTGACTGGAATGTCATATTTGTAGATATTACTAAACTTCCTTAAGGAATTGAGATGAACTCTGTGGTGCCACAAAAGTCCCTCTTGGGAAAACTGGCCTGGTACCTTGTCTACATAGTTCCCATACAAAGTTCCTGGTCATACAGTAAGTAAAGAATGTCACTTTCTGACAGGCACAGGAACTGCAAGGTGTTTGGTGATCTTGAGAAGAGACAAATTCATCCAGTTCTATGAAAACTATAGGCACAGTCTGATGGCAAATGCTTGGTTTGGCTTTGTAGCCTGGAAAAACCTTTTAAAGTCTAGTCTGAGATGCCTTATGCAAAGTTCAGGCAATGAATTTTTTTTTTAACTGATACACAGAAATACAAAAGTTGTACATGATCTATGAGATACTATATAATGTTTGGTACTTATATTTGTTGCATAATGTTTAAATCAGGTTAACATATTTATCTCCTCAAACATTTATCATTTCTTTGTGGTGAAAACTTTCAAAATCCTTTCTTTTAGCTTTTTGAAATGTACAGTACCTTACTTTTATGTATGGTCACCCTGCTGTGCATTTGTGCCCCAGACCTTCTTGCTCCTATTTAACTGTAACTTAGTAGTATCCATTAACCAACCTTTCCCCATGCAATGCAACTTTTAAAATCATCTATGGAGAGCCAGGTGTGGTGACACATGCCTATAATCCCAGCACTTGGGAAGCTGAGGCAGGACAATTGTGAGTTTAAAACTAGCCCGGACTACATAGCCAGCCCTTGTCTTAAGTGTGTGTGTGTATGTGTGTGTGTGTGCGTGCTAGATGCCAGACATGGCGTGTGTGTATATGTATATATGTATATATATGTATATACACATACACACATATGGATATACACATACACACACATATATATACACATACACATATATATATACATATATATATCAGACACTACATCTTCAGATAGTGGCACTATAGTGGGAAGCTGTGGAACTTTGGGAGGTGGGACCTAACTGGCAGAAGTGGGCAAGACCCCGCCCATCAAATGCCTCAGGATGTAAAACTTCAACCTCATTTGAAAGACTTTCCCTTGAAAAAAGAGTGTCTGAAAAGCAAGTGCCAAGACAGCCTGCCGATAAAAGGTCACAGAGTGATCTGTTCTCTCAGGTTCAGCTGGCCAGGCACACAGAGACCCACTGTGGCCATGGTTCAACAGGGCGAGCATGCAGAATGTAAGAGTTACAGGTTATGGAGGCTTCCACCAAAGTTCCAGAGAATAGCCTGTGAGGCCAGGCAATGTGTGTCAGAATCAGATTCCCTGAAGAGAGCCATTGAAGGACTGGTGTATGAAGCTTTGAGGATGGAGCCTAGGCTGCAGTGGAGAGTCCAGGATGTTGGAGATGCCAGCAACATGAAATGCCAGCTGAGGAAAGCCACCAGCAATGACTGGAACCAGCCTAAGAGGGCTATGAGTGCTGAAAATAGCAAGGCCATAGGGGGAAATCTTCCTACGCCTGTCCAAGCTCAGATGATGCCACCATGTGTGCTAGATGCCAGACATGGAGCTGTAGCCTGTTTTCTAGCTGGATGTTGGTCTTGCTCTGGTCCATTTTTTTCTTGCTACACCCCCATTCCTCCCTTTTGAAATGGAAATGTTTACACTGTGCTACTGTATGTTGGAAGTATGTAACTTATCTTTTGTTTTGCAGGGGCCCACAGCTGAGACATTGCCTTGAGTCTCAGTGGAGACTTTTGGGCATGGACTTTTGAATAATATTGGGACTATAAAGCCATGAAACACATGAAAAAGTGCTCAATATCCCTAGCCATTAGGGAAATGCAAATCAAAACAACGCTGAGATTTCACCTTACACCAGTAAGAATGGCCAAGATCAATAAAACAAACAACAACAAATGCTGGCGAGGCTGCGGGGAAAAGGGAACACTTTTACATTGTTGGTGGAGCTGTAAATTGGTGCAACC
>VMDO01012678.1:0-61243 GCA_007922755.1 Pedetes capensis | reverse complement strand
GGTGCGTCTGACTCATGCCATGGTATTTTCAGTGGCATCATATGGTTGTGAAAGCTGGACATTGAACAAGAGAGACAGAAAAAGAATTGATGCTTTTGAATTGTGGTGCTGGAGACGTCTATTGAATATACCATGGACTGCCAAAAGAACCAACAGATCTGTCCTAGAAGAAGTACAACCAGAGTGCTCCTTGGAAGCAGAAATGGCCAGACTGCGTCTTACATATTTCGGACATGTAGTCAGGAGAGAACAATCCCTGGAGAAGGACATCATGTTTGGAAGTGTGGCAGGTCAACTCAAAAGAGGAAAACCCTCCACCAGATGGATTGACACAGTGTCTGCAACAATGGGCTTAAACATAAATAAGATTGTTTGCCTGGCACAGAATCGGCAAGTGTTTCGATCTGCTGTACATAGGGTCGCTATGAGTCGGACTCGACTCGACGGCACCTAACAACAACAATAACAATTGTCAGTTACCTTCCAACTCCTGTTTGACAGTCATAGAGGCTAAAGATTCATTGCCCAGAACTGGTTGTATGATCCAGAACCAGCACTGCCCCATCCACAAGGGAACCAGAACATGCAGTCTCACTATGTACCATAAGGAGAAGAGCTGAATCTATTTCTTTATCTAGCTCACTCTGCTTGTTGTTGTTGTTGTCGTCATTGTTGTTGTTGTTAGGTATCTTTGAATAAGTTCCAACTCATAGGGACCCTCACAGAGCTTTCAATGGCTGATTATTTCAGGAGTGGATTGCCACGTCCTTCTCCTATTTTTTTTTATTTGTTTGTTTTATTTTGTTTTGTTTGTTTGTTTTGCAGTGCTGGGGATCAAATTGAGGACCTCACAGAGCACAGAGAGGTGCTCTACCAACTGAGTTAAACCCCACCCCTCACTTTGCCTACTGAAGGAAAAGAGTGACAACCACAGAGCACAAAGATCCCTTCTAGATGAAAGATAATATGGGAAAATGCCTGTAAGACCTCTGTGGGATTTTAAAAATGAAATGAAAAAGCCCAAAACATCAGCAATACTATGGACATATTTGGTTATACTAAACATTTAAATTTCTGTACAATAAAAGTCCTACACATTGTTCTTGAAGAAGGCTTGTAACTAGTGATACATGGTCTTGCTTCAGTAAAAAGCCCTTCACAAAACATCTAGAGATGTGAGGTAAAATATTATGAGCATATTTTATAATGTGTTGCTGAAATAGCCAAAAAAAAAAAAAAAAGTGGTGGTTATTCTCAGGAAGCCAAAACACAGAAACAAAAACAATAAAAGCAACAAAAGTAAGTAAAACCTCACCACGAGAGTTAATGGCACTAAGCAGAAGGTTCCCCAAAGGTCATGTACTCAGCCTTGTTCCAGGAGTGTGCTGGTGAGTATAACTGCATATGGGGAGGAGAGTTAGTTGTAGACATTCACAGGACCACATTCCCAGTGAAAGGACAGTGAGTGGAGTTGCAGGAATCCTTTGCTGTAATGAAAGAGCCAATGGAAAATTGACCATTTCCACATACTGGATGTGGGATAATGAAAAAAAATCATGACTAATAGTTATGGGGCAAATAATTTGTTCCCCATATTCATACAGAATGATCTAAATAGTGCCAATTCAACCATTCTTCCAAAAATAATTGAAAGTTACTTAAATATAACAAACATATGTATAAAGCATCAAAGTTTCCAAAACTAATAAGGAAGAAATGGACCAAACACTGTGAGAACAAGAGCCCAGGGAAGAAAGAAGAATCCTTAAGCTAATTTCCACCCAAGGGCATGTGCTGAACCCAATGCAGTATTATTATTGTTGTTGTTAGGTAGAGACAAACTGGTGTCTGATTCATAGCGAGCCTATGTACAACAGATGAAACACTATTGTTAGTGCTTCTCTTATATTCATAGGGTTTTCAATGGCTGATTTTTTTTTGAGGGGGAGTGGGTTGCTGAGTCCTTTGCCCAAGCTTACAGCATTTGGTGTTCCCAGGCAGTCTCTCCTCCAAGTACTAACCAGGTCCAACCCTGCTTAGCTTCTGAGATCTGATGGGATAAGACACCACAGTGGTATGGCTGCAGGCAATGCTGTATGAGAGGTCTGTTTTTAGTGTTCTCATGGGCCTTTGGGGAGCAGGAGGCAATTCCAATCACTTTGAAGGTAGAAGGTGAATACCCAACAGATAATTAACTCACAGTAGTGGAAACACTAGTCAACTCTTTGCATCCTTTGTCTCAACCTTCACAGGCTCCCCAGGTGACTGCTGGCCAAGTTATGTTTTTGCAGCATAAAAAAGGGAACATTTGGGCTTGTGTTCATTCACTTAAGATAATTTTCTCCAATTCCATCCATTTTGCTGCAAATGACTTTATTTCATTTTTTATTGCTGAGTAGTATTCCATTTTGTATATGTACCATAATTTTCTTATCCACTCTTCTGTTGACAGGCACTTTAGTTGATTCCATATCCTGCTATTGTGGAAAGTGCTGCACTAAACATGGAGATGCAGTTGTCTCACTGGTATGATGACTTATCTCCTTTTGGGTATATTCCCAATCATGTTATAGCTTGGTCATATGGTAGATCTATTTCTAGTTTTCTAAGGTACCTCCAGAACACAAGCCCAAAAAGAGAAATACCACATGTTCTCACTCATATGTGGGAGCTGAATCAAATTTAAAAGAAGGAAAAAATCCTATACAGAAATTGGAACATAATAAAAAGCTAATGTAAACTTAGCAGAGAAGGGACAATTCAAGGAATGGAACAAAGGAGGGAAGGATCTAGCGAAAGGAAGTGATGATGGGTGCAGACAGGACAGGGAGAAGGGTCAAGGAGGAGCAAGGAATGAGACAGGGGTCGACCTCAAAGTAAACAGCCCAACCTTAATAGTTCAGGAAGTAATTATAATAATACCAACAATACCAAAGTATGGCAGTAATGCAAATGGGCTAGATTATTCATGTAATACTACTGACCATGTAAAAAGATAGATCACTACAGTAAAAAAGCGTGGACTTAAATCATAATTGGGATGCAAGAGTATACAGAATAATATTCCCACAAAAAGACATGCAAGTAGAAGAGAGGCCATTGGCGGGGGTGTGGGAGAGGAGGGAGGAGGGCCACAAGAGGTTAAGGGAGAAGTTATCTGTACAATGTACAATGAAACACATATATGGAAATGCCACAATGAAATGCATGTCAGAATGAAACACATTAAGTTGTACATTTAAAATTTCCAATAAAAAAAGGGAACATTTCACCAAACTTTGTAGACATTTGCATATCTTTTAAACCCAGCTAAGAGCTAATAGCTCAAAGGGAACACTTCTAAGGAGTAAATCAAAAAAGAAAATCCACCTAGCTAGAGGCAATTTGCCTGTCTAGGACTTGGTCTGATGGGTGGGGGGGGGGGGGGACAGAGAATGAATAGGAATTGAATTAGGAAAAGGAGGAAGAGGAAAGGAAAGAATACAAAGAAAACAAAAAAGATGAGAACAAGAGAGAAAGAAGAAAAAGAAAGGAGGAAAAGAAAGGAAGAGAGAATTAAGAAGAAGAGAATTAAGGTGAGGAAGATAGAAGGGAAATGGAAGAAAAAGAAGACAAGATGAAGTTAAAGATGACAATAAGTAGAGAGAAACAAACAAAGAAAGAGAAGGAGGAGAGAAAGGAGAGAGAGAAGATGGAAGGAAGGAAGGAGGGAAGGGAGAAAGGAAAGAAGGAAGGAAGGAAAGGAAAAGAAAGGAAAGGAAAGACAGACTGACAAAAAGGAAGGAAGAGATGAAAAGAAAACAAAGATTAAAGGAAAGGACAGAGTGACAGAGCTAGGAAAAGCGAGAAAGAATATTGAGAATATCTAGTCACAAGTTTTCAACCATACAGATTTGAGACAGACATTGGAATTATTAGTGTGTGAAGGCAACTCAAGAATTTAGTAAAAATATATGCTATGCATGTATAACCACAAAGGATCTATGTCCAAAGTATATAAAGATAGCCTACCAGTCAATAACAACGAAAACTCTATTAAAAAGCAATGGCAGAGCCGGGCATGGTGGTGCACGCGTGTAATTCCAGTGACTTGGAGGCAGAGGCAGGGGGATCGCAAGATCGAGACAAGAGGCAATGTGTGTAATTTAGTGAGACTCTGCCTCAAATACCAAAAACAATGGGCTTGGGGTGCAGCTCAGTGGTACAGCACTTGCAAAGCATGCAAGCGCGAGGCTCTGGGTTCAACCTCCACTACAACAAAAAACAAAAACAAAACCCAATGGTCAATGATTTCATAAAAGTGGAAAAGAAAAGGTCAATGGACATATAAAAAGATGGCCAAAGTCATGAATAATGAGGGAGATGTAAAGTAAAACCACAATGAAATAGTCTTTATACTTGTAAGAAGGTCTCCAGCTATCAAGGGCAGCTAGGCGTCTTGCTTACCACTGGTGCTGGAAACATTTTAGCCTCTTCTAGTGCTTAGGTGATGGAAATGACTAAGATCCTCCCCAAATCCTAACTACTATTTAAAGCAAGAAACCAGAAATAAGATATTCTCCCGGGAACATTCTAAATTGCTTGTGTTTTAAAACAAATGGCAAGTTGAGGATGGGGCATCCTCACTGCTTCCTTTGAGCTGATGATTGAGTTTCACTAGAGTTTAAGGAGCAGATGAGAGTTCCTCAAGAGCATTGTGTGGCCTGGAAAATATCTCAGTATCAGGATCTTGGAGATGCTTAAGTGATTTTTTGGGGGAAGGGAGGCATTTGAGGTTTGAACCCAGGGCCTCACACATACAGTTTGCAAATGCTCTAACACTGGGCTGAAGCCCCAGACCATTTTTAATTTATTTATTTTTTATCTTGAGATAAGGTCTCGCTAAATTACACAGGCTGCCTGTGGCCTCAAACCTGCAATCCTGCTCCCATCTCCCAAGTTTATGGGATTACAGGAGTGAGCCTCCACATCCAGTTTGGAGTGTTATTCTGAAGCAGATTTTATTGGGACACTAAGGAGAGTTACTAAATTAAGATTTTATTTTGTTGTTGTTGTTAGGTGCCATCGAGTTGGTATCCTACTCATAGAGACCCTCATAGGGTTTTCAATGGCTGACTGTTTCGGGATTGCCTTGGGAGTGGATTGCCAAGTCCTTCTCCCATAAGATTTTATTTAGTCCAGTGTAAAACAAAACAAAGTAAAAACGAAACATTATTTTGGCCACTGAAAGATGGAACCTGAATCCAGCAGATGGCATCTGCATTGGGTTTTACCATCCTGACTCCCAAATCCGAGAGGAGGAAGGTGAAATTGTGCATAAATGCAGTGTTGTACTCTGCTCATTACGCCAAGTGTTGGATCATCCTGTGGACTACACCAATTGTGATTCCTAGCTGGGCTCCTTGGCTGGGGAGGGACACTTGGGCCCCACAGCGAAACCAAAACATATTTTGAGGAGTTGGAGGCAGATGTGACATGCTTTTTTCTGGGACTTCCTCTCCATTTCCTCTGTGGTGGCACTGCCTATGGTTGTTGCCCTCTGCATGCCCTGTTACCTCTCCATGTCCCCAGTTCTCTCCACGGCCCATCTTTTTCCCCATGTCCCACCCTCTCTGCACCCAGTACTGGTGGAGGGGCTTCTTAAGGCTATTACACATTACTGGCTAATTGCCGAGACCATTGCCCAATAACATCAGACTTACCTGGGATTGTTGTTGTTGTTGTTAGTTGGCATGGAGTTGGTGTCCAACTCATAGCGACCCTACATACAACAGGAGAAACAGTATTGTTAGTGCTTCTCTGCTATCCATAGAGTTTTCAGCTGATTGTTTTTTGGGAGTGGGTAGCTGGGTCCTTCTCCCAAGCCTGCAGTACCTGGTTCCCAGGCAGTCTCCCATCCAAGTACTAACCAGGCCTGACCATGCTTAGCTTCTTCACCAAGGTGGTATGGCTGCAGGCTACATGGGATTACATCTGTTCACCTCCCTCCCCCTTATCTCAGTCTGTTTACATTCCAATACCCCTCACTCTGGCTTCACCTAACATGTAGGCTTTAGCAGCTTGAATAAGACCCTGAACTTACTTTGCCCTAGTGGACTCCTCAGTGTCTTGCTTCACAGATGCCACCACTGGTGATTTATAGATCTCATTGTCTCTGAGAGGAGGAGGGTTACTAAATAATTACCACAAATTAACAAAAGCTGTTTTAAATGCCAACCACTTCTTTTAGTCCTATCCACCAAGAGATTAATTAAGCAATGTGAGGACTACATTTCAGAGTTTATTCACTAAGACAGCCCTCCAAATCAATTCCTGAGCTGCAGAAGTACGCAAGAAGGATGGAAGGTTTATTTCTTCTTTATTTCAAGTCTTCTCTTTTATTCTCCATCTTGTCAATACTCTTGTTCTTGAACGATATCCTGCCTGGCTTCTTACAGCACAAATGGCTGTGGTTTCTCATTCTGGGGTAGGGCCTGAGAATGTGCATTTCTGACAGGCAGCCAGGTGAAGCTGATGCTGCTTGTTCAGGCTCACACTTTGAGAAATTAATTAATTCTCTTCTTTAGTTTTACCAGGACTTGACCTGCTCTAGGTTTATTGAACAGTACTAAATTGCCTCTTCATCTCAATTGTATTAGTTGCAGGGTAGAACTAATAACTTTTAATAATTAATGAAGTTTCACATAGTAGAATATGTAAATGAAAGATCAAGATTAATTTGCAAAATGTGAATCTGTACTCAGCAGCAATTATGACCCCTTAGATCAACTTTCATAATGGTTTTGTTAGCTATCAAACTGAGTTATTTAGAACGTGCTTATCACATTCCAAGATGACTTTTAAATTGAGAATTTGTGTGTGTGTGTGTGTGTGTGTGTGTGTGTGTGTGTGTGCATGTACACATGCATACTCTGGGTATTGAACCCTCTAATAGCAATTTTAGTATGTCATTTCCTTTATCACTGCTCTGATGCAAAAACCAAGCATTTGTGAACTTTAAACCTATGGGAGAAGGACATGGTAATCCACTCCCAAGGCAATCCTGAAACAATCAGACATTGGAAACCCTATGAGGGTTGCTATGAGTGGGATACAACTTGATGGCACCAAACAATAAACACACTACCACCAACAACGATGTAACCCTGTGTATAATTCAGTGCCAATCTTAACTAAATAATTGATAATCCAAATAAGTATCTGATTAAATCAAAACTTTTTTTTATTATATCATTATTAATGGTAAAAATCTCATTAGTTTATATTTTTGGTGGTGATTTCATTCCAAGTTTGTCCAGTAGACTGCCATGGAACTGCATTTTTTGTTTCTAGTACTTTGTCAGAAGTAGAACTAAATTTAATCCACATCCTGTCTGCTGCTCTTTCTGGTGACCCATAGCATGGGAATTTTATATGATAGTTTATGGGGATTTGTGTACCCTCTGTAGCCACAGGTAAAAACTAAGTGTTAGGCAAGGTCCAGATGACAAGGATTGGAATGTAAACAAGCTGAGATAACAGGTCATGGACTGGTGCATGTGTACAATATTACTATGATGTAATACCATGTAACTGTGATGTAATTGGACAATGTTTTTTACAATTAGTCATGATTGTGAAAAAGTTTTAAGAAGCCCCTCTACCAGCACTGGGCAGGCAAAGAGGATGGGGTACACACAGAGAGAACTGGGACACATGGAGGTACCTGGGGGGCATGGAGAGGGCAGCAATCTTGGGTGGTGGCACTGCAGAAAGAACAGAGAGGAGCAGCATGGAATAAAGCATGTGAAACTCATCTTCCCCTCCTTGAGCATGTTTTGGTTTTGCTGTTGGCCCCAAGTGTCTGACCATCCCTTGCTGAGGAGTTCAGTTGGGTACAACACTAAGTCTTAGTCTTCTCCACCTTGGATGATTTTCTCTCTTTGAAATTACCTAGATACCCTTACCCAATATATAATATTATGAATACCATATTCTATTTACTCTATGGAGATTTATAAAGTATGAGATAAGACAATTGTCCAAAAGAACTAAATATGTACATATTATTTCAGAAAAATATTTCTCTTGAGGATATAGAAAATAAATTGAATTAATTGTAAATCTAGCAAAGAAATACACCCATAATCAGAGGGATCAACATATTTACAGAATAGCAGTGTCATTAGGTGCCATTGAATCAGATCTGACTTACAGCAACCCTAAGTACAGCAGAATAAAACACTACCCAAAACTGTGCCATGCACATGATCTTTTCATGTTTGAGGCCTTTGTTGCAGTCACTATGTTTCCTCTCATTTTGAGTCATACCACAGCAAAAGGAGGTCTTAGGGGCGTTACTCCATTGCTATCAAGGTCGACTCTACTTTGAGAAGGTAACTCTTCTCCAGTCATCTTTTGAATGCCTTCTAACCTAGGGGGCTCATTTTCCACACTATTTCTAATAGTGCTTCTCTGCTGCTCATAGGTTTTTCAATGGCTAATTGTTTTGGGGATACGTTGCCAATTCCTTCTCCCTAGTCTGCCTTAGCCTGGATGGTTAGCTGAAACCTGTCCACCATAAGTGGCCCTGTTGGTATATGAAATACCAGTGGCATAGCTTTCAGCATCAAAGCAACATGCAAGCCTCCATAGCACAAGCTGAAAGACATGTGGGGCGTGGACTTCTAGAAGCACCCAAATCTCTTTGTCCCTTTTCTTGCATGTTAGGGATTTGTTCTTATATAATGGGCCTCAAGCAAAACTCCTTTAGAAAAATGTATGAGCAAAATATGTTGAGAAGACAAGAGTCAAGTATGTTTATTAAAGGCATCACATGTACTAAGTAGTCCCCTGATGATACATCTTTCATTCCTCAAAGTCACCCCTCACGGTAAGTAGTAACATTTCTCCTTGTCCTGGTTTCAGTTTCACCAAAAAGAGACTGTGAGACAAGCATGGAAATATAAGTACTTTATTTAAAGAGTTAAAGGTAATACCCATGATGGGTAGGGAACAGTCTAAGAGCAGTGGGGGCTATCAGTCAGCTCACCCTCTGGGCAACTGGAGCTGGCAATACAGAACACTGATATAGGAGTAATCCCACTGGAGGAGAGAGGACTTGGGGGTATTTATGCACTTTCTCCCTTAAGTTTGTGGTTGAAAGCTTTTCCAAAGTGTATTGATTCCATAACACTCAGTATGTCATGTGCATTGCAAAGTAGGCTCCAACTTCAAGAGAAAATTCTCACACAGGTGTAGGCAGTTGGAATTCAGCTGTTGAATAGCAGGGGATGGGATCAAACTACAGACTGCTGGATAGAAACTCGGGCCTAACTGATGCCAAAGCCACTGCTTCCTCAATTATATCTTACCCACCTGAGTCAGTGAAATTTTAGACTGAGATCACAAAGTCTTGCAATGGCACTTCCCTCCACCATCTGCAGAGCAAGATAAGATGCTTCAAGAATTAGCTGGGCCTCGGTTGTAGAGCAGAGCATTTGTTAATATTGAGGCTCTGGGTTGAATCCTCAGCACTGAAATCATAAATAAATAAATAAAATTAGTAGTAAATTTGGCCTTAATTCTCTGTGTTAAAGCCAAATGCTTATGATTGCCTGAATTTCATATTGTGTATAATCCCTGGAGACCTCATTCTTTCATAAGCCTTTATTTATTTATTTAGTTAGTTAGTTAGTTATAGTACCAGAGAGTTGAACTCCAGGACCTCACACATACTAGGCAAGTGCTCTGCCACAGAGCAGCACTCCTAGCCCCCTTTTCATGTTTTATTTGGAGAAACAGTCTCGCTAAATTGAACAGGCTCTTTGACTTCACACTCATGATCATCCCCCTTCAGTTCCCAAGTCTCTGGGATTACAGGTGTGCAAAGCCACGCCCAGCCATAAACTTTTTCTTACACTGTATGTGTGTGTGGTCCAGATGCAGAAGGAAAAGGAGTGGGCAGTCCATTCTGGTACTAAGCAAAGAGCAAAGGTCTGAACTGTGGGGAAGAATAAGCTTTGTGTGGAAGTAAACCAAGAATGGTTTCATGTAAGTATTCGGAGTCACTAATTATTTTTCATTCTTCTGCTCCTTCGGTATGATAGACCCTATTTGCCTCCTGGTACCTTCCCCACCTCAACTTCATGTGGCTCAGATGTTCTTTGGTGGCTAGCCTGCAAATGAAAATCAAAGTCCAAGCATATAATGTTTGCTCATTCAGTGCAAATAACAGAGAACTAAATATGAACTTTGGCAAAATTCTATTAATAATTGACAAATAACGGAATTGTCAGAGTATAGAAGGCAATCCATAAAAAAAAATCAACCACATTTAAGGTTGCAGTAACCTGTGAGAATGCTCCCCCGGCTAGTTTGTATCAATGATTATGAACAACATGCTAAATCAACCCTTCAGAAATCTGTATACGACTATTATAGGTCTGGGGCAAATGACCAGGAAACCTTGGCTGATAATATCACAGCATTTTCCAGGTAAGAAAATTTGTTATTTGTCATTGTGTTTTAATATTGCACAAAGACATTGAATACAAATAAGATCTAGTTTTGTGTTGATGATGTGGAATTGTCAGTAAAGGGAGGACAACTCCTGGGGCTGTGAGAAATCTTATGTGTTTAAATTTTAGGCCTGAAAATTTTGAACAATTGAATTCTCTCACTTGGACATATAATAGTAATTAATTTAACTACATATAAAACTAGTCATAAATTTTGACTTTTTTTTCCCCTCTGGATGTGACAGTGAATGCTTTTGTTCACAGAGTAGGAACCACATTAAATGCAAGATAGCCATCTTATCTGGTTGAACCAGATAGGATTATTGCCTCAAATGTTCCTATCCTACTGTCTTCCTGTGCTATCATTCATTTTGATTAGAGTTGTCTAAACTTTCACGTTAGATTTCAATTTGTCTACATAGAATTAATCTTTCAACCTTTCTGTTTTCTCTCTCCTCCAAAGTTCATCTCTCTTCCAAGATTAATTTTCCCTTGACTTTCATATTTCAAGGCACAAGATGGTGGGTGTCATGGTTTATGTTTCCTATTTGTAATAACAGCAAGAAATAATGCAACTTTAAAGATGCGCTTTTCTTTCAGCAGATAAAAAAAATAGTCTATCTCCTGGAGTAGGGGAGCAAAGCCTTCAATACACAGGGCTTGTTCAGTATCACCCATCTTCCATTATAGCCCTTAGCAAAGACAATGAATATTGTAGGTGCTCATCAATGGTGATAAATTAAAGAAGGAAAAAGGCAGAAAATATCCAAGGAGAAAGATTCTGCCTTCCTTTTGATTTCTTTAACCTACAGCAAACCACACAAAATCACTTTTCATATGTAAATTAGAAGAAATGTAATCATTCTAACCAATGTGGTCCTTAGCAGGCATCACTGGTTTATCTGCAACTCAGGAGGAGCCTGGGAATGATGATAGGGTGAGGAGTGGGATGTCCCCCCAATCCCTTCAACCCTTGAGTAAGGTTTTCCTTGAAACCTAAATGCACTGAACAAATGATATAGGAAGTCATCGAAGGGAAAGTTGGGTAAGAATGAAGGGACTTAAAGCTCTGCATGATCTCTCTCAATCATTGTTTAAATTTTTGGTCTCCTTCAAAATTTTCTCCTTTTAGAAGGTGCTTCTTCTAGAAATTGTGTTGGCTATATTCATCAGCTAAAGTGGCTTACCTATGAGTGGTCTCCTGAAAGCACCCTCTTAATTCAAATAAGCCATTACAACCAAGGGAATTTCAAGCCCTTGACAGAGGTATAGGGCTGGAGGATCAGCATTGCTCCAGGTGATCATCCATTCCATTTTTATACAGCCTGCCTCACCCTTAGACCGCCCTGCCCCCACTAGCTAATCGATTAACTTATGCTAATTGCAGTTTTCGTGAACTAGATTTCTACTACATGCTGAAGACAGAGCAATTAGCCAGTTCCCATCCACAAGAGATTATATTTCAATGGATGGATGCTGACTTTGGCCTCCAAAATTCTTGTGAGTTAAACTGATGTAAAATGAACCCACAACAGTTGGGCCAGAGGAGGCCTCAAAGAGCAAAGGGGTACAACAACAACAAAGCAGAGGGACGATTTCAGTGACCCTAAGTTTCCATCCCCATCACCACAAAAATGGGAGGACATGGCAATCCACTGCTGTAAGCAATCCCAAAATAATCAGCCATTGAAAACCTGTGCACAGAAGCACAGACAGTGCTAAGCATGGCAGTGTTGGGGAATGTTTCATTCTGTTGTATGTAGGGTCACTTTATGAGTCAGACTCTACT
Source organism: Pedetes capensis (assembly GCA_007922755.1). NCBI lineage: Eukaryota > Metazoa > Chordata > Mammalia > Rodentia > Pedetidae > Pedetes > Pedetes capensis. Next base: position 48,955 of record VMDO01012678.1, on the reverse strand, counting down.
CAAAGACAAATAACAACAACAACAAAGACTCTAGAAACATTGTGAGGCAAAGAAGGCATCGTGAATTCCAAGTCATAAACTCGAAAAGTGTGTTGTGACTTATGTGAATTACATGGCATTTCAGTAAGTATTACCATCCCATGTAAGTGCTGAGATATTTAGTCACTGGACAAAGATAACATGAGTGAGTTTTCAGTGCTGCCCTTTCCATGAACATTGGGCTCTCTTTTGTTCAGCTTTAAAGAGAAACAAGGTATTAACCAACTTTATTTGGAGATTCTCTTTTATTATTAGGTAGTTGACTTTGTAATACAACAAATATCCAGAATGGTTCCCTAACGTCTCATGTCCTCTTTCATTGTGTGACTTCCTGATTGACCCTTGATTCCTCGCCTTGTATCATCTATCATCTAGCTAGTCACATGGAACTAAGAATAGGTTTTCTGCTAGGTTTGTGGTGGCTTTGGATTAATAGCATGGAGAAAAATCATCCCTAAATTTCCCATTCTGATTCAAATGAAGGCTGCAAAATAACCAATCCTAAGGGTACCCATTATGGCATAAGTTCAAGGTATTTCCAAAGACATTTATGAAATTGATACACTTCTCCCTTATAGAAGTACAACAAAAGTTGGTTCTCAGTGACAGCTTTAATCTATCTGTACTCAGATCTGATCACCACATTTTGGAGTTCTGAGTACATGGGCCACTCAGCTGACCTAGCAGTCTCTCCTTCCTCTCTCTCTCTCTCTCTCTCTCTCTCTCTCTCTCACACACACACACACACACACACACACACACACACCACACATTACAAAATGACAAATAACAAAACCACTTGTTGTTCTTGTTGTTAGGTGCCAGTTGAGTCATGTCCGACTCATAGTGACCCTCATAGGGTTTTCAATGACAGATCGTTTGGGGATTGCCTTGGGAGTGGGCTGCCATGTCCTTCTCCCATTTTTGCGATACTGGGAATCAAACTCAGGACCTCAGAGACTGCAGAGTGGCGCTCTATCAACTGAGCTAAATCCCAGCCCCACAAAACCACTTAGAAAAGTGAATTTTCTATTGCAAATATGACAAGAACAGGGCAAATGTCAGCATGTTACAACTTGCATGGTCTGACCTGACTGGGGTTAATTTGTAAAAGAATAGTACTTTGTTTCTCTTGCAGAGTAACTCAAAGTAGTCTCTTCAAACTATGCCCTGCATATATTTTGTGGCATTTCTCTGAAATTATTATTGACAGAAAATAATTCCACAATTTGGATATTTAGATGCCCTCATGACTTCAGAAATGGAAGCGGTTCTCTTTCCTCTTAACTCACCTATTGACACTGACAACTGTGTCATTTTCCTTGAAATAACTGATGGGTAAAAGTGATATCATTCTCATTTTAATATCTGAAAAGCAGTATAAACTCACCCGTAGAATTTTCCATGTTCTTCTCAGAGGTGTACATGCCAGAAAAGCTCTCAGCTAATAGCTAAAGTAGGTGATTAAGGTGCTTTTTGAGTCATTTGTTTTAAGTGTTTAGAGTAAAAAATTAAGGTGAAGAAATTGCAACACAATGTGATAGTATTTACAGTACTTACAAAAGATTAATTCTTTGGGTTTGAGATGTAGCTCAGGGGAAGAGTATTTGGCTAGCAGGTGCAAGGCCCTAGATTCTATCCCGAGGACTACAAAAACAGCAACTTTCTCTACTCCCCACCTCAAAAAAAAAAAAAAAAAACACAGAAAAATAAAAACACATTAGTTCAGTGTGTTCAGTTGTATGGTCAGTAACACATAGCTTAAAAGCTGGTGATTTATGAACGTCATCAAAGAAAAGCCAACTCTTGGAGAATGTGTACATCTCTTAATTATGGGGGTATTAAATTTGATGTTTTTGTTAGATGTAAATTGCAGACTAAAAGTCCCATTAAAGCATTCCCGTGTTTATCTAGTTACCTTTATACAGACACCTTGCTTTCTATAATTTGAGAAAAGTTTATTATTCAGTTGGTTCGACTATTTTGTTCATCTTTGTTGCCTTTTTCCAAAATGGAACTCTATTAGAGCACTGTGTAAGGCTGGAGTGAGAGCCACTTGGTGTGCAATTGTGGGAAAGTCACTTAAAATTGGGTGGGATGCGATGGGATTTGGAAAGCTACTGGAACTATCTGGTAAAGTTATTACCACTGCTACTTGTAACATATAAAAGTGTGGAAGACTCTTTAGAGAATATACGTTTCCCCATTCCATTGGTTTTATCTAATTTTGCCCAGGAATTGCTTTTTATGCACTAGTTGACAAGGCTCTGAAATATCCTCAGAAGAGGAAACAGTTATTTATATGGAAGGAACAACATACTATTTTTAAGGTAACTGCGCCACCAAGTGGACAGCATAAATCTGCTGTCTGGTGATAGGAAGGTTGAGCTTTCAAAATAAATGAGAATGTTCATATATGCAATTTGAAAATTGTCACAATGAAAAGCATGTCAAAATGAATCACATTTTGATGTACATTAAAAATTTCTAATAAAAAAATGAGAATGTGACATTTAAAATGGTCCTTTACACACACACACACACACACACACACACACACACACACACCCTGCAGCTGATGGCCTGCAGCTTTGTGTTCTCTTCATAAACGCTTTCATTGTTCTTCCAGCCCTAAGTAAATATTAATGCCAGTGGCTGCTATTAAAAATCTCTTTCTCTGATTCTAATAACACACTTAGAGATGATTGGCAATAAAAACTCTCTTCAAGGCTTCTGCCTCTCCCCCCTTCAAAACGGAGATCAAAGCATCACGCTGTGAGGGGCAGCGGGGAAGAAAAGACTTCCAGCAACCCACCATGTGGTGTGACATAAAATAATGACAATTATGATGTTCAAAGGAACAGCATAGAAATCACACAGTGCAACTTCTTTATTATGTTTTTATGCTTTATTATGCTTTTTGCTTTATTATGTGAAGAAGGATTATATTACAGGCTCTTAGCTAGTCCACAAAGTAACATTAAGGCAGAATTTCTTCTGCTGCTACAGGAAGTATGCTTTAATTAAGGACTTTTTTCTTGGTTAGTCCATTATTAAATCACACTTCACTGTATTTACTTAAAAAAACTCATTCTCTCTGGAAGTAGAGTTAAATCTAGGAAATGAAATGTGAGTGTTGGTTAGGTATGTAGCTGTGTTTGTAAAGGCATTTATTGTATAAATGCTCATTAAAAATAAAGCTGTATTTTCTTCAGTTTTAATCAGTTACTAATGAGAATAATGAATCAAACAAGCAGATATAAATTTTGCTGAGCGGAAAGAGAACTTGTTTTCCTGTTATTTTTGGTTGTTAGCTTATTGGCAAATTTCATTTCAACAGAGAAGAATCATAGAAATAGTCACTTATAATAATTTTCAGGAGTCAATAACTCTTTAAGCCAAAATTGCAGTTTCCGTTAAATAACATTTTTGAGGAAAATGTTTTTTAAAACTAAAAGACAAAACAAAACAAAACAAAATGAAACTCTTCTCCATTTCAACAGATAGAGAATTCAGCTCAAGGATCTTGAGGAAAAGCAAATTATAACTTTCAAAGCAATTGTCTGAAGGTACCATGTATTACAGAAAAAGAAGAAAAAGTTGATGTAACATATCTTTTTAAAATATAATTACCTCTATGTCTTTGTACACATCTTTAAAATGGCTCAGAGAAAGTAAAATGAAAACTGCATTCACACAAAAGCTGTAAATATGGCTGGGGCTGTAGCTCAGAGGTAAAGCCCTTGCCTAGCATGGGGAAAGCCCTAGATTCGATTCCTAGCACCACAAAAACAAAACAAAAACAAACAACAACAACAATAACAATAAGACCTGTAAGTGAATGTCAGTAGTGGCTTAATTTATAATCACTCTAAACTGGAAATATTCCAAGCGTCTCTTAGCTTGGGAATGGATAAACAAACTGTGGTACCCATGCATGGTGGAATATTATCCTCAGCCAAAAGGCACAAACTGTTGATCCATACAGCAGTATGGATGGATATCAAATGCCTTATGCTAAATGAAAGAAGTCAGACTCCAATGGCTAGACTGTATGATTCTGTGTACAGGATGTTCTCACAAAGCAAAATTATGAGGACAAAAAACCAGATCAGTGGTGGACATGGGACTGAAGTGGGGAGAGAGTTTCACTACAAAAGTAAATGGGGAAGTCTGGGGGATGACTGAACTGTCGTTGATCTTTATTTTCTTGTCAATTATGTCACTGTGTGCATACTACAACTCACAAAACTGTATGCCAACATGGATCAATTTTGCTGTAGATTAAATTACAGCTTACTAAGAAATTGTTCGGGAAATCTATTGTCATCTTTTTTATTTTTATCTTAAAAAATTTTAACTGACACACAAAAAATGAAAATTGACATTAATATACATGTAATGTTCAACCCATGTACACGTTGCTCATTACTCTTAGTTTTAATTTTCTATCGTAACAAATGTCAAAATTATTTCTTTTCCTTTAGCTTTATAAAGTAATTTGCTCTATGGAAAAAGATCCAATACTGTTTTCTCTTTTTAACTATAAGGTAATGTCAAAGCTCTGGTTATACCTTTGAAATTCTAAAACGTTTTTTTCCTTGATTCTAGATGGAAGCTATACCCACGGATGCTCCGGAATGTTGCTAATGTGGACCTGTCCACTTCTGTCTTGGGACAGAGGGTCAGCATGCCAATATGCGCGGGGGCTACTGCCATGCAGCGCATGGCTCACGTGGATGGGGAGCTCGCAACTGTTCGAGGTGGGAGCCCAGCCCTCTGCACAGGGACAGCAAAAGACTAATAGCAACTCTCTCCTCTGTACGCATCAAGCACACTCTTCCTTAGCTGTTTTTACACTCAAGAAAATTAAGCTAGTTGGTTCTACCATCAAAACAGCAGTTCTTGCTTATCATGCTCTTGTACTTTCTAGAGTGTTGCCCAGGACAAGATACTGTCTCTGTGCCTTGCTTTTCCTCAACTGTAAAAGGGCAATAAAAATAGTACCCGCCTTATTAATTACTGTAAGGATTGCATAAGATGATACATATAATTGCTTGGCACAAAATAGCGGCTTAATAATTGTTATTTACTTTAAGAACATTAATATTAGCAGCACATAAAATGGACATCTGAGAAATGACTCACTCAAGGTCATACCTAGCTAGTGGCAGAGTGTGGATTCAACCACATGCATACATATTTCAAAGATTTCCTGCTTCTTCCAAACCAAAGTGATTTGTAGTAAAAGAGCAAGCACAGAGATCTGGTTGGTTGTGTTTTCTTATGTGATTTTGGATCATGAGAATTTTTTATGGATGGGTTATATTTACACTAGAGCATTTGCAACTGCTTAGGAGGGAGTGAAAAGAAAATCAAATATAGTATAAAGAAATCCTTTATTTTAGTGGTTATGGTTCTGCAGAGATAAAAACAATAGAAAAAATATATATGCACACATATATATATACATATATATTCTACACATATACATGAATATTCTCTATATATTCTATACATATATGCTATAAGAATATGAATTCTATAAGAATATATTCTACATATGTATTCCATATATTCTATATGTATATATTATATATGATATATTGGATTGGCTTATATACAGGAGAATAGGGTAATTCCACAATGGCACCTGCAGAGGCCAGTAGTCACTTGGTCTGAAGAGCTGGAAACCTGAAAAATCTCTGCCTGGAGCCAAGGTCTGGAAGCTTCTGGTCTGGTGTTGAATTTGTTGCATCCATATTGAAGCTGAGGAAAACGTATTCTGAAGTCCATTGGCTGTGGCAACTACATGTCCAGGCTCTGTTCTAGGAGAGTTTTGAACCTTGCCACACATGTGCTCTGGCATCCCCCCTCGACCTCACTCCCTCATTTCGAAGCTCCACTCCTAGTTGGTACACTTGTGGGCCTCTTTCCCAGAGTTATCAATGGACCTGTCAGTCCTAACTGGAAATGTACTCACAGGCTGATCCTAGGAATCTCAGTCTGGTAAATTTGACAATGAAGGCTAACTATTATACTTATTATGGCTACTTTAACTTCTTTGTTCCCTACCAATGATGAACATTTGAAAGGCTATGGACAGATCTCTGTAAATTCTGCTTTAGAAACTCATATAAAAGTTGGTAATGCATTCTATTTGTCATCTTTTGATTCCAAGCAGGGCAAGAAATGAAGCCCCAAAGAGTGTAGACTAAGTACTATTTTAAAGCATTTTGGTTCAAAGAATTAAAGATCCTGTGGATTCAAGTTTCTTCTTGAAATATCTGACACAAAATTCTGCCAGGTACACTGGAATGGCACAAGGAATTTGTGCTGAACAGATTTAGGTGAGAGGGTGGCTGCTTCCTTAATTCAAGGACCACATGCGGATGAGTGATTTGGAGGCTTCAGGCATTTGTTTATGGTAGCCCTGAAACACAGACAGGAAGAAAAAACAAACAACTAAATGAGTATATGTATTTCAAGTTGGAATAGGATGCCATAGGCAACAAACAATAAAACAAAAGTGAAAAAATGAACATAAAATAAAAACTTCAAGTGCTTTGGAGGCTGATGCAGGAAGATCAATACGAGTTCAAGGGCATCCTGGTCTAGAAAGGGAATTCTAGGCTAGTCTGTGCTACACAGGAAGACCTTGTCTCAAAAAAATAAAAACCAGCAAACCAAACATACCCACTAAACCTAAAACTTCAGTGCTCTAAAGTGTCTATAAAAATTGAAAGCAAGTGGCAAACTGAAAAAAGTTGAAAAAAAAATGTGAGACTACAAAGGGTTAATGTCCATTCTGTGTAAAGATCCCTTATAATTGAGGTAAAAAGTTACTTATCACTCAAAAGGGACAGAAAGGTAAAAGTGAGCCAAAAGATATAAGTGCAAAATTCACAAAAGGAGACAAAAAAGGACCAATAAACAGATGAAAAGTATTCGATTTTCACTAATAAACAAATAAATGTAAATCATAACCATATAATTTATTTTCTAGCTATAAAATTATTTTAAGATTATACAATATGAGGAGATTAGGGGGAGTTGTGAATTTTCTAACACTGATTAAAAGAGGATAAAGTGGAACAATCTGTCCAAAAATAATTTGGCACTACATATTAAACCTCTAAAAAGGTGAATTCCATATGATGCTAAATTATCTTCCAGGAATTACAAGGAAATAATTATTATTAAAAAAAATAATTTCTGCAAGGATTTTTAGGTTTGTTATTTTTAATAGGCAAAGGTTGGGAAAAAGTCCCATAATTGGAGATTGTTGTTGTTGTTAGGTGCCTTTGAGTTGGTGTCCTACTCATAGCGACCCTACCTACAAGTGAAACAGTATTGTTAGTACTTCTCTGCTATTCATAGGATTTTCAATGGATGATTGTCTTTTGGGAGTCAATTGCCAGGGCCTTCTCCCAAGACTATAGCATCCGAAGCAATCTCCCATCCAAGTACTAACCAGGCCCAACACTGCTTAGCTTCTGAGATCTGATGGGATCAGAGGCCACAGTGGTACAGCTGAAGGCATAATTGGAGATAGATTACAAAAAATAGGGTAGAATAAAATTTTAAAATGGTAACATGGGAAGTGTGTAATGATACACTTTTTCTTTCTTTTTTTCTTTTTTTCTTTCCTTCTTTTTTTTTTTTTTTTTTTTTTTTTTTTTTTTTTTTTTTTTTTTTTTTTTTTTTTTTTTTTTTTTTTTTTTTGCAGTACTGGGGGTTGAACCCAGGGCCTCACGCCTGCATGCTCTGCAAGTGCTGGACCACTGAGCTGTGCCCTCAGCCCATTTTTTTAGTTTATTTGAGACAGGGTCTCACTAAATTACGCAGACTGCCTCTGGTCTCAAACTTGCGATCCTCCTGCCTCCGCCTCCCAATTTCTTTTTTTCTTGAGACAAGGTCTTAGGTGTCCTCTTGCCTCATCCTCTCAAATGCTGGGATTACAAGCATGTGCCACAATGCCTGGCCATAATTTAATATTTCTTAAAAGCAGTTACAAATAATAGTTAGATCCTAAAATATATTTAAAGATGAAGATGCCTACTAAAGTTTACAAGTGTTCAGTTATGAGTGATGAGATTACTTGTGATTTTCTGTTCTTCTGATATTTGCTTCATACTTATAAACTATTCTTTGGATTTTATTGTAAGAAAGAAACAATAAAAATTAGACTTGAAAGAGAAGAGAAAAGCAGAAATCCATGAAGAGAATGGAAATTAAGAGAAGGAAGCAGAAAAATCAGTAGGCAGAGCTTCCTTGGTAAGATGCTCTGGAGCTGGAAAATTACATATTTTTACATATATTCTTTCACTAGATACTTAACAGTGTCATGGTTCCATATTGTGGGCAAGCCACCAGAGTTCTAAAGTAAGCAGGTTTTCAAACCTAGTGTATGACAGAGTGAAATCTCCAACTCACCTTTAATGGTTCCAAGGTCAATGCTCCTTATTCTCAGTGAGGCTGGGCTAGCAACAAAGAAAAGCAGAACCCTGGCTAAGAAACTATGACTTGATAGCCCAGACTGGACTGTTTTATCCAATATTACTTCCCCAGCACTAATCATGAGGGGATTTTAAATGTCCATTAGAGTCTTATCTCTTTAGATTTATTTAGTAAACACTTATAAAGCAATTACCATATTCCAGGCATTAGTCTAAATGCATTACAAGTGTTGAAGCATTGAGTCTTCAGAGCCACCCAGAGACATAGATGAGAAACTGAGGCACAAACCACGTAAGTCACTTGTCCACAGTGATGTGATTCATAAGTGATAGAGACAGGATTCAAATTTAGGCAGTCTGCCTAAAGTACCAGAGCTTATGCTGTCTTGGCTTTCTAGAAAACCAAAGTTCACAAAGAGAAGCTCACATATTTGTCAATTGTGACCCCTGTTAGTAATTTATAGCTTTAGGTGTACACAAAGCAAGACTCTCCAGCCCCCGGGGAAACAAAATTCACAATAGACATTTGGATAAGGCAAAATGAAGAGGGTTTAGTGACACCAAGGTTACAGAGGAATTGGAGATGGCAGTGCAAGTTTACACACTGTCCTCAAGAATATAAGATCCAGCCGGGCACTGTGGCACATACCTGTAATCCCAGAGACTCTAGAGGCAGAGGCAGGAGGATCGCAAGTTCAAGCCCAGAAGTAGTCTGCATAATTTAGCTAGACCCTATCCCAAAAAGGTAAAAAAAAAAAAAAAAAAAGGAAATAAAGAAAGAAAGAAAGAAAGAAGGAACCTAAGATCCTCCATCAGGTTTCTTCAGAGCAATGACATCCTAGTTTATATTGTGGATTTATGCTATAAACCTCACCTTAAGGCCTTCAATATTCTTAAGGTTTTCTTTTCTCTTTTTTTACTTTTTATTTAAAATTATGTTTAACTGATATATAAAAACATAGAAATATTTTTATGGCGTTCCATGTGATATTTCAGTACATTTATATACTACATAAAGTTTAAATCAGGTTAATGAAGTTTGCCTCTTTGTTCTAATGAGTATCTCTGAATTTTTGGTTTGTTTAATATTTAGATTAATCCTGAAAAACACTGGTCATCAGCTTTTAAAAAAGAGTATTGCTCTGTATGTTTTGGCTGTGGGATAATGCATTACTTGGAAGGAAAAGTTAGGTCTCTGGAGTAGATGCTGCAAGTGCGTTATATATACTTCTTTGTCACTTCTAATTTCAGAATCTGCAACTTTTTTTGTGTGTGTGTGGTACTGGGGGTTGAACCCAGGGCCCCATGCTTATATGCTTTGCAAGTGTTGGACCACTGAGCTGCACCCCTAGCCCGTTTTTTACTTTTTGAGACAGGGTCTCACTAAATTACGCAGACTACGTCTGGTCTCGAACTTGCAATCCTCCTGCCTCCACCTCCACAGCTACTGGGATTACAGGCATGTGCCACCACACCTGACCTAGAATCTGCAACTTTTGAACAATATTTTTTCTTTGGTCACAGAAGCTCACAGAATTGGGAGTGAGCAAATGAGAGAGGGTCCTTCAGCCAATGGTAGACAGTAGTTGCTGGATAAATAGTCTAGCTCTCTTTGATCATGGTAACTGAAGCATTTGCTGTAATGCTGATGCTCAGTGGGATTGAGCCCCATGTGTCCACAGAAGAGACCTGCCCATTAACATACTCTTCTTTAATGGCAGCCTTCCCATTACTCTCTCACTTCCCCATTTCTTCAACACCTTGAGATCATTCCCAGATAAAACTACTTAATGTTCAAATCTTCTGTCATTGTTGGCTTCTGAAGGAATGCAAACCAAAATAATACCCAATTGAAGGTTGTAGGTAGCTGCAAGCAAGTCTAAGAGTATAAGAACATTCATATTTGGCAGAGATTCCTTTCTGAAACTCAAAAAGTCACCATGGAATTATGAAACTATTACTTGATTTACTTTATCATTCCCAGAAATAACTTGGATAGATTTCTAACTAAACCTCATCCTTGAAATTATTGTGGAACTGTAGAAATTATTATGGAAGGGTTTTTGTCCCTGTCCCTAATTATCTGGCCCCTAAATTTTCCATTTTCCAGGGAGGTAGCCCCATGTGAGGAAGAGAAGTAGGCCAAGTTCTGAGGATGGAGGTTAGTTGACGATCTCTCTGGAGAAAGTATCCCCATCAGCTTGGTCAATGAGAGTATGTGAGGGCCCTTTGAACCTACAGGGAATAGTTTGGGCTGAGTAATTAGTATGTGCTGGGGTTTAGCTCAGTGTGTAGAGTGCTTGCTCCATGCATTCTGATTCCCGGGGTTCGATCCTCAGCACTGACAAAGTGCCTGGGATGGCACAGTGTCAAAGAGTGTTCTGTTCTGTTGTATGTAATGCCGCTATGAGTCTGAACTGACTGGACGGCACCTAACAAAAAAACAATGTGTACCTCCAAAAAGTCCTGATATCACCATAGCACTATAGTCTTACATTCTCAGTGGGATCTGTAGATTTCTTCACAGTTTGACTTCAAGGACCCGTTGGTCTTTCCTTTCATCTCTGTGGGACATAATTGGGGTATGAAATGGGCCCCAAGTCAGAACTTTAAACTTTTATTCTGCTCTATGTTTGTAGAGTGACCTATACAGCCACCATTTTTTTAAGCGGTGATGAATATTGGGTTGCCAGATAAAATACAGGAAGCCAGTTACATTTAAATTTTAGATTAAAAATTAAAAATCAGTTGTAGCTGAGTGTCCTGTATGTTTACTAAATCTGGCCACTCGGTAAAGTAAGAGCTTTGACCTCCAGGGATTCTTGTGAGTATTCAAGAAATCAGTGCTGGAAAAGCTTATAGAAATGGGGCACACTTTTTATTTACCCATCAGAACCCAAAGTCCTCAAAATATTTCTCTTTCACACATACAGTCTCACTTTCAGAAAAGTACACACCATTTACACCTTGTTGTTGTTAGGTGCCCTCAAGTTGTGTCCGACTCCTAGTGACCCTTATAGGGTTTTCAAGGGCTGATTGTTTCGGGATTGCCTTGGGAGTGGATTGCCACGTCCTTCTATGATACTTACACCTTGTTGTTGTTGTTGTTAGGTGCTGTGGAGTTGTTTCCGACTCATAGTGACCTTTATAGGGTTTAAATGGCTGATTGGTTTTTTGGGGGGAATTGCTTTGGGAGTGGATTGCCAAGTCCTTCTCCCATTTTTGTGGTGCTGGGAATCGAACTCAGGACCTCAGAGACTGCAGACCAGTGCTCTACCAACTGAGCTAAATCTCAGCCCTATTTACAGCTTAGTGGGAATAAAATCACGCTTTTTTGTTCTTTTTTAGCTAAAATTATTTTTGTCTTCAGGGTCTCAAAAATTGCCTTTCAGAGCTAGTCTTATAATAATGTCCAAAGAGAGATGGAAATGAGCAAACTACCATACAAGCCTGTGATGGAGAGCCTGAGATTGTATAGTGTATCCCCAAAGGAGCTGAAGGCTCCTCAAGGGAGTGAGAAGACAGAGTTGCCAAATCTTCAAATATTTTAAGAGAAGCCAGAAATCTTGATTTTTATGTACAATCTCCTGGTTTTTATATGTTGGCAAATAAATCAAAATTCTCTGAAAACACTATTCAGGGCAACAATGTGTAGGCCAAAGCAAATACTTTTGTGGGCTACAGCTGTCCCCTGGGCCATTCAGCTGGGACATCTGATTTATGTGGAAATTCACCACTAAATGGTTCTGCTTCTTGTGGCAGGTCATTTTCACTCTCTAGGATTACGTTTCCTCACTGATAAAGTGAATGGCTTAAGCCAGACCAGTGGTTTGCATACTATACCCCAAGGGGGCTGGGGTTGTTCTGAGGGATCTTAGAGAACTTTGCTCTATCACTAAGCATGCAGCAATTTGTGTAGTACCTTAGATTTCAGAAGAACAGTTCTTTAAAGAAAGGCTTCTGCTATTAAGACCAAAATAAAGACAAAAATTATAGTGAGAAAACTAAATGAACAGAACCAGAAATTTCCCCACACGAGTGGGTGATCTTTTCGTTGTTCTTTTTTAGTAAGAAATAAGTGACTTTGACTCCATTTAAAATTTCATGAAATATCATAGAAGAGACAGTTCAAAGTACACAGCTACTCTTCTGGATTTTTCTGAAATCTCACCTCTTTTCTGTTACATTTTCTGCTAGTTCTGGATAGTTTAGATGGGCAGTGAGCATTTATGTGCATTTCATGTCTATTTCTTGTACTTCATTCTTGGGATATAGGAGAGGAAGCAGATACATATTTATCTTGGATATTGCTGAAAACAAACATTTAATAAACAACTTATTAATAAATAAATAAACATTAATACTAAATGTCATATAAGTTCGGAAAGTGATACTTCGAAGTCTTGTGAAAAATGATGACATCCAACATTTATTGAGTAGTTAATGTGTGCCAAGAGATTTGAATTTATTATCTCATCTATTCCTTACAAATACCTTTTTTCCCCCTCAGATATGGAATCTGAGGCTCAATCACTTAGGCAATGCTGTCAGTTACTGATATTTCCAAATGTTGTTGTTGTTGGGTGCTGTCCTATTGGGTCTCACTCATTGTGATCCTCCTAGGATTTTCAATAGCTGATTGTTTTGGGATTGTTCCTGGAGTGAAGGGCCACATCCTTCTCCCATTTTTGTGGTGCTGGGAATCAAACCTGGGTCTCAGAAAGTGCAGAGCAACACTCTACCATCTGCGCTAAAAGTCTTAAGGAAAGCCCTAAGCTATAGTCTTGGAATATTAATTAAAAACATAGTAAGTTTTTAAAAATAGTTTTATGTTTTTGACTTTGAAAAGATGGAATAAAGCACAGAAAACAAAACTCAGTAGGAAATATTAGCCTTCTGCAAAATTTGAGAGCATATATAAGAGGTCTTGAATTATAAACAACAATAAATTGAAATTTGTAAAATTTTTGAAGTATAGAGAAAATGACTAGAAAACATTATGGAGTTTTTTATGTGTTGTGCTATAAGCAAAATATTTGTTGCAGCAGATTATGTAATCAACATTTTAAATGTCCATTGTTATAATATTTAACAAGTCTCAAAGGCACCTAACAACAACAACAACATAAAAGTTTATTTATAATGATACCTACATTTGAGACTCTAGTAGGTTATATTTTAGTTTTCTAGTTTTAAGGTTTTGTCCTACATATTCTTCAGAGAAAAATATAGAATCATTTCTACAAGTGTTTAACATATTGAAGGAAGAAGCAATAATGAACACAAATGTTAATTGCATACAAAATAGGTGGTATGATTAGGTTCAATGTCAATTTTGCAAAATAAGTAGAACATCTCTGCTTTCTCAGAGAAGCAATGCATAAAATGCTTACTATGCCGCTTGATGCTTTCTGAACATTACCATGGGAATCTCTCTGGTTTTGTGCAGAGTGGCTATAATAAAATTTTACTCTATCTTCCATGGAGCTACAAGAGCTCTTTTTCTCCCCTTGCTTTAAACATGCGGGGGAAAAAAAAAGAAAAAGGAAAAAATTAAACATTCATTGATCCTTATGCTTCTGACTTGTTATGTGGAAAAATGCCACATGAGGGAGTTCTGGGACCTCATATAGAGAAAAATTAAAACCTATCTAATGTGTTCCAGGAATGCTCAGCATATTAGCAAATTCTTATTAAACTGTCAAAAAAAAGTTTTAAAAGAAATTCCTGCCCCTGGATGCAATTAGAGGCTACCACACAGGATTTGATGGACCATAAAACCATTAAATCTAAACACTTTCTTTTTGAGCCTAAAAGGCCAGAACATTCCAAAGTGAAGTTTTGGGATTCAGCTATGATTTGACCACCTATTAAGGTGCAGGTGGAACAGATTGCAGAGTAACACAAAGAGCCATACAGACCCCAAAGAACGGAATTAGGAGGTAGGTGAGAGCTCTAGCTGTCGAATTTTCTGGATTTTCCAAGATTAAGTGATCAGCCTTAACATTGACTGAAAGAGCATTTAACAGGAAAAAATTGTCATTTCCTTTGCTTCAAACTCAAACGATGTATTTTTGAAAGTTTTATTGATTTATATATTTATGTGTTGTACTAGGCAACCGAGTAGAGGTACATTTCAGCATACCTACTAGGAAAATATCTCCATTATTCTCAATTTTACCTAATCCAGGCAAAGCATTTGACTTACTTTAAAAGAAACCTTAACTCTTTCCCAAGTGGAGTGTCTTTTATCTACCAGGTGCAATGCTGGACTTTACAGCCCAGTCATTATTCCTCAAAAGAGATCTGCAAGGTCACTGCCATTGTCATTTAGCAGTGGTGGGGGAGGAAACCAAGGAGGAAACCAAGTGCTAATTGTGATGGAAATGGGATTTGAACCTAGGTCTGGTTTCACTGTAAAGTTTCACCTTGCTATTTGTCTTTGTCCAGTATTTTGGACACTTTTACTAAGAAGAAAGAAAATTAGGAAGGAATGAAGGAAAAACGATTCCCCAAAGCTTCACCTAAGGTAAGTTAGCTAAACATTTGAAAGGGAATACCTCTTTATGTTTGTATAGAGAAAAAACACAAACTAAAACAACAAAACAAAACAAAATAAAACAACAAGTCCTCCACCTCTTTTTTCACCCTTATTTCAACCAATTTTAGCTCAATTTCATGGTTTGGACTTGTTTTTCTAACAATTAAAAGTAGTAGATGGAACGTACATCATATATATATATATATATATATATATATATATATATATATATATAGCCTGCAGCTGTAGCCCTGTGGCATCCGATCCCATCAGATCTTGGAAGCTAAGCAGGGTCGGGCCTGGTTAGTACCTGGATGGGAGACCGCCTGGGAACACCAGAATCTGTAGGCTTGAGAGAAGGACCTGGCAACCCCCTCCCAAAAATCAATCTGCCATTGAAAACCCTATGAACAGCAGAGAAGCACTGACAATAGTGTTCCCCTGTTGTACAAAGGGTCGTTATGAGTCGGATACCTACTTGATGGCACCTAACAACCTAACAAATACACACACACACACACACACACACACACACATATCTGCTCACACTAAGCACACACATAACACACATATATACATACACACATACATACATACATATATATACACAAACACATATGTATGAGAAAATATGAGGCTCCTTTATATAGATAGATATTTATTGTTCTGTATTATATATAGATACCCCTTGATTTCACATTGGGGTTACATACTGATAAACTCATGGTAAATTGGAAATACCATTAAGATGAAAATGCATTTAATAC
Source organism: Pedetes capensis (assembly GCA_007922755.1). Taxonomy (NCBI): domain Eukaryota; kingdom Metazoa; phylum Chordata; class Mammalia; order Rodentia; family Pedetidae; genus Pedetes; species Pedetes capensis. The sequence continues at coordinate 33,149 of VMDO01012678.1, read as the reverse complement.
ATCTAATCTACTGAATAGCATGGCTCAGCAACACAGTACAGTACTTGTTGTCTACCTTCATATACCTGTGAAAGATTGGGAACTGTACTGCCCTATTACTGTTCAGCATTGCAAAAGAGTATTGTTTGGCATATTGCTAGTCTCGGAGAAGATTAAAATTCAAAACTTAAAGTATGGTTCCTACCAAACGCATATTGTTTATGTTCCATTATAAAGTAAAATGCCATAAGTTGAACTGTTTTATGTTGAGGACCATGTGTAAATATGAAATGTGTAATTCATCTCTAAAATTTTTCATAAAAGTTGATTTTAATGCACATTAATTCAGTGTAGAAATCACTTTCCAATTAGACAAAAGTGTTCATCAAAATCATCTATTAAAAATGAGATTCTGGCCATGGTGGTGTACTCCTGTAATTCCAGCAACTTGGGAAGCTGAGGCAGGAGGATTACCCAGTCTATATTGCAAGAACTTGCCTCAAAAAATAAAATAAAATAAAATAAAATAAAATAAAATAAAAATTAAAGCCTAAGTTTGGGGATATAGCTTTAGGCCCTGCGTTCAATCCCCTGCAGTGCAAGGAAAAGAAATTAGAACTCAGATGTGTTAAAAGACAAATAACAAATTGCATGATAGCAAGGATTTTGTATTGAAATATAAGCTATTGGGTAGACTTTTGTGGGGGCGTGAAAATGCTTTGTTAAATTCTTAATGTGCCCAAGGATATTAAAACATGATGAGAAGATGAGCTGCCCATGTGTCCCAGAACTGAGCTTATTAAACTGTGGAAAGCTGATTGGGGTTGTCAGGTGTAAACTTGACGGCACTCAGAACCACCATGAAAAGGCATCTCGCTGTGGTGTGGTCTCCTTTCCATGTGCCAATTAGGCCAGAACTAGATAATTCATATCATATAACAGGGTAATAACCTGAGAATAGTTGTAGTAGGGCTAATGTTTTAGTCTATTGTAGAGTTCTGTCCCAGGGATAAAGTGGAGGCAGGGCAAGGAGGTCTAAGATGTCACTGGGACTGATTGTTCTTTGCAAATATTTCTGTATGGTCAAAAAGGGGTCTAGCAGTGTAGAGGCAACGTGAATAGTCAAGATTAGACTGACATAAATTCAGACAGTGAACCATCATGAAAGCACTAAAAGGATTAGGTCTGGTTTCCTGGTCTTTCCTAAAAGTGCATAAATTGGTTAAGACCCCTAAATGATAAACTGAAATTTGTTTGACCACCTCAATTTGTTCTTCAGGCCTGGGATTTGGCCCAGTTGCTAGAGTGCCCCCTGTGCTCTCTCAGGCCCTGAGTTGGATCCCCAGCACCACAAAAATGGGAAGAAGGATGTGGCAGTCCACTCCCGAAGCAGTCTTGAAACAATCAGCCACTGAAAAAACCCTGACAATAGTGTGAGGCATGGCACAATAACGAGTAGTGTTTCTTTCTGTTGCACATAGGGTCACCATGAGTCAGACAAAACTTGATGGCACCTGACAACAAGAATAATAATTTGTTCTTCACCTAGATCACGGATTTCAGAACTTAATTTTTCTAGTTAATCTCAATCGATATTCATGCAGCCATGTTGTGTTTTTAGCAAACCTGCATATTGTCAGTTCCTGTATGGCGAAAGCTTGACACATGCAATGGACATTGTGGTGCAAAGTTAGGCAAACACTTCAGTATATCAAACCTTGAGTGCAGAACTACACAATGACTTGATATTTTGTCATTGCATATTTTCCCCATTACACAGTGACTTCCTGTGCAGATGACAAAGTTTGTTCTCTCAACAGAATTATTTTCAGTGCAGCTGCTTTGGTGACTAAGTTTTGTAGGAGCTTTTTAATCAAATGCACCTTAGAAAAAAGTCTTAGGCCCTTTGAACAAATTACCCTTCTCTTCCTTCCTTCTCCCTTTCCCTTTAAAAAATAGTTTTGGAAACTCAATTCTTTCCCATAAAAGAGGACTATTTTCGAAGAGATCATTTGAATCCAAAGTAGCACATTGCTTAAATTTTCTGCTCTGGTTTGGGTACATGATTGTCCCACATGAATTAATGTTCCAAATAAGTCAGTTACTCCCATCGATAAATAATCTCTTCTTCTGTGGTGTGGTAGGGATGAAGGTGGCTGTGAATGGACATCATTTTCAGGTTTATTGTAATTCCCTTCTGTGTTCTGCCAAGCATGATGAGCTTTAGTTTTACCTCATGACTCAGCGCCTCATTTGTAACATTGTTAGATCTGACATTAAACATTTGGAAGCTATTTTATAATTGGTAAATTGTGTCTTCCCAGCTTTGGGTAATCTCTCTGTTGTTTCTCCTGTCATTTTATTTTTGTTATTTATTTTTCCTTCTACTTTAAAATCTGGGAAGCTGGGAAAATCATAGATAAATGAGCTTATAAAATACCCCTAGTGATGATTAGTCCTGCTGCCAGACCACTGTGGCACTCGATCCCTCCAAATCTTGGAAGCTGAGCAGGGTTGGGCCTGGTTAGAACTTAGATGGGAGATCACCTGGGAACACCAGGTAATGTAGGCTTGGGAGAATGACCTGGCAACCCACTCCCAAAAAACAATCAGCCATTGAAAACTCTGTGAATAGCAGAGAGGCACTGACAATACTGTTTCGCCTGTCGTACATTGGGTTGTTATGAGTTGGACATTGACTTGACAGCACCTAACAAAAAAAGCAGTGTATACTAAGTATGCTGAGGTGTTGTCACTGTCATGCCATTTAATTCCTTGATGTGAAAACTAGTAAGAGATGACATGAATCAATGTGGCAAGTGAGTCTGTGGCCCTGTCCACAGCAGTACTAGCAGAAGGGAAAGCCATTCATCAGCAGGGCATAGATGGCAATTGGAAAGTCATGTGATAGCCATTGCCCACCCTATTATTGCTGGTCAGCTCCTCCCACCTATTTTCGTTTAGGTCCTATTTTTGGAGGATGACCACACATACTCCATTAACCTAGATGAATCCTATGACAGAAAGTATCTACTTGTTTTCTAATTATGGTTTACGTGTCTATAGCATTTGCATCACGCTGGAGTTTTTGTTGCTCTTGTTGTTAGGTGCAGTCCAGTAGGTTTCTGACTCATAGTGACCCTACATACAACAGGCGAGACAGTATTGTCAGTGCTTCTCTGCTATTCATAGGGTTTTCAATGGCAGATTGATTTTTTGGGAGCGGGTTGCCGGGTCCTTCTCCCAAGCCTGTAGCACCTGGTGTTCCCAGGCACTCTCCCATCCAAATACTAACCAGGCCTGACCCTGCTTAGCTTCTGAGGTCTGATGGGATTGGATGCCACAATGGTTAGGGCTGCAGGCCCCAGAGCATTTAGGAAGTATATAACTGGTCTGCAGCCTCTGAGGTCCCGAGTTCAATTCCCAGCACCGCAAAAATGGGAGAAGGACGTGGCAATCCACTCCGAAGACAATCCCGAAACAGTCAGCCATTGAAAACCCTATGAGGGTTGCTATGAGTCAGACACGACTCGACGGCACCTAACAACAACAACAACATAATCATGTCTCATTGTAGACCAACTGGATCTGTAGACCAACTAGAATCTGGATTCTTGTCAACATACTTTCATGATTCCTATGAACATCAAAGCTTGATTAAGAACTGGACAGAGCCTGGCATGAAAGTTCTTCATGATTCCTAGTCAAAGGTATAGCTTAAATCCCCAAACATGAAGCTGGAAATGGTGGAGCAGTTTATAATCCCAGCATCTGGAAGGCTGAGGCAGGAGGATTTTGAGTTTCAAGCCAGCTTGTTCAACATAGAAAGACCTCATTTCTCCAAAAAAGGAAAAGTAAATAGTGGAAGTTTTCATTAAGAGTTGATGTATAAAGAAATCCTGCCAAACTCTAGGAGCACAATTGCATTTTTCAACCATAGGGAAGGTATGACCAGTTTATGCTGTTTTAAAATGCTATTTACATGTTCTAGTCAGTTTAAATCACTGTGCATCGATGTTTAAGATTTGTATCAACCCCAGAGATAGCCGCATTAATATCTGGGTTGATGTGAACCTCAGTATTCAGTTATAGACTCTGTTATGTAAGAAATGTAGCTAACCATCTATCAAATGGTGATCTGAAGGCAGAACCAAATTTATCTTATGCCAGGTTATTACAGTCCCTGTAGCACTTCCCCAACCTAGTGCACTTGATTTAACTATAATTAGAAGCTTTGCACTGGGTGAGTCTGAGGAAAATGTTTATTCTATAAAACTGGAGGCACTAATGTTTTCTGTAGCCCATGCTCCATCACTAATGGTGTTTTCTTGCTATAGAGTTGTTTGACTTCCTTCCTAATCACATGTATTGCAGCAAGGCTCTAAGAGACCCTGATGAAGAAAGCCCCCCTTTCCTGCCTCTTGCAAATGCTTGCTCAGGAGCTACGAGTTGTCCTGAGTTTTTAGCTGATGCCTGCTGAAATTGTTCCCAAGGATGTTTGTGTGAACCATGATGGTCTCATGCAGGAGACTTTACAAGTACTGTATTCATGTGATAAGCCACCTGCACCTTAACTAGATACAACTGCAGAATGACTCCTTCTTTGTTCTCGTTTTAGAGAAATTCATGTCTCCTCCTTTTTCCAATGTAGGTTGCTAGGTGACTTACTGCCCCTTTTCTGCTTCTGTAATCATGCTTTTCTTTTTCTTTTCTTTTCATTTTTCCTTTTTTGTGTGAGAGTTCCAGCCTTGTTTTGCTCTTGTGAGCCCTCTTAGCATAGGAAAATCTGTAAAAAGTCTAAGTTTCCTTTATTCAGGGCACAGTCTTTGGAAAGGATTTCACTGAGCCACATATACTTGTATAATAAAACTCTTCTAAACTTGCCTATATGGGAGAAGGATGTGACAATCCACTCGCAAGGCAATGCCGAAACAATCAGCCATTGAAAACCCCATGAGGGTTGCTATATTTTGGGCACGACTTGAAGGCACCTAACAACAGCAACAAATTTGCCTTCGGTCTCTCCAGTCTTATTTGTCCTGTAACAGTATGGCTTGCAAATGTTTTTTTCTCAATTTACAGGTCATTTCTTCTCTCATAAATTGTTTTCTTTGCTGTTATGAAGTCTTTTAGTTTGATGCAACCCCTTAAAAGACTAAAAGTAGAATTGTCATATAGTCTAGTAATACCACTTCAGGGTAAGTATTTAAAGAAATTGAATTAGTATGTCAAAGATACATGCACTATCATGTTCATTTCAGCATTATTCAAAATAGCCAAGACATGAAAGCAACTTAAGTGTACATCAGTGGATGAATGGATAAGGAAAATGTGTTGCTAACATATAATCAAACACTTGTTGTTGTTAAACGTCATCCAGTTGAGTCCAACTTATAGTGACTTTCATAGGGTTTTCAATGTCTGATTGTTTTAGGAGTGGATTACCACATCTTTCTCCCATTTTTATGGTGCTGGAGTTTGAACCGAGGGCCTCAGAGGGAGCAGCACAGCATGCTACAAGCTGAACTAAATCTCAGCCCAGTGGAATACTATACAGCCTAAAAAAGAAAAATCTTTTGTTCTTTGGACCATGAATGGATCAGAAGGACATTATACTAAGTGACCTAAGCCAGGCACAGAAAAGCAAATAAGATGTAATCTCATTATATTTGGAGTCTAAAAATGTTAATTTCATAAAAAGAGAGAAGAAAGGTAATTACCAGAATCAAAGTGTAGGGGAGAAGTATGAGGAAAAGATGTTGCTCAAAGGCTACAAAGTCTTAAACCAGAGGAATACATATTAATGATCTATTGCAATGCAGGACAACCATAGTTAACAGAAATGTATCATATATTTCAAAATTGCTATAGTAATTATTTTGTGTGTGTGTGGCGTTGGGGATCAAACCCAGAGCCTTGTGCATGCTAGGCAAGCACCCATGACGGAGCTGCATCTTTAGACCTAAATAATAGATTTCTAATGTTCTCAGTAGAAAAAAATAAGTGGGATATGTTAATTAGAATTATTGAATTTTTCTATAGTGTGCACAAATATCAAAACATCACATTGTCCTCCCTAAATGTATACAATTCTTATTTGTCAATTAAAAATATAAATAAAGAAATACTTTTTTAAAAATCATAAAACCTTGGAAAGGAAAGCTGATTATGGAGAAGATTAATGAATAATGATGTTAAGTGATGTTAACAAACCCAGGTCTTTGGCAAAATGATGAAAATTTAAAAAGCTATTGTGAACTTCTTTTTCCAAATTGCATTAGATGTTCTTGCTCCTAATTCTTTACGGTTACATGGCTTCAGAATTTACACAGAAAATGTTCACAAACCTTGTCTTAGTAGCCTATCTGGTGATGTTATTAAGTGGATAGGGCAGTTAAGCTTACAGCCATTCTGCAGATGGACTGGGCTTTATAAATGGAAGTCTGGTACTGTAGCCTGGGCCTCAGACTCTCAACTCGTTTCATCCATTGTCATCCTGAGTTACCAGTGTTATCTTCTAGGTCATATATGTAGCTTTATTTTATTTTATTTTATTTATTTATTTATTTATTATTTTTTTTGTGGTACTGGAAGTCTGAACTCAGGGCCTCGAGGATATTTTGCAAGCCATCTACCACTGAGGTGCACCACTGACCCCTTTTTTATTTTTGTCTTGAGACAAGTTACGCAGGCTACCTCTGGCTTCAAACTCAAGATCCTCCTGTTATTGCCTCCTGGAGTCACTAGGATTACAGGCGTGCACTACTGCACCCAGCTGTAGCTTTATCTTTATTGCTATGTACTTAGGATCTTCCCAGTGTCTCTTTTAGTGGTGCATGTGTGTCTCATATGCATTTTCCTTGTAGCAGTGGCATACTATATTGCTGTTACCTCTAAATAAAGAAGAAAAAGAAATGCCAAATGTTAACAAAATCTGAATAAATCCAGGGCACCAAAAGTTTAGGTGTCTTTTTTAGAAGATAGAGCTTTAGGGATGATAAAAGAAAGGGAGAAAAGAAGGAAATAGAGTCCAAGGATGCCACATGGGATCAATATTTACTTGATAGTGTGGGCTCCTCTCTGTATATTACTCTAGGAAGTACTACAAAAGCCATGATTTTTAGCCTTGGAGCAACATGAGGAACCTTCATCATGGCTAAGAGCCAGGACTTGCCTTTAGTAATAGCACCTTAACTGTGAGCTCCATTTACCAGGCATTATGAAAATGTAACATACATTGGAATCTTCAGTTACAGTATGACAAATAGCCACAGTTGGGAATAGAAATGAAAGCTGAGGCTGTCTTGTATAGAGTTAAATTTATTTATTTATTGATTGATTGATTGATTGTTTGTTTGTTTGTGTTAGGCTGGGTCTGGCTTAGTGTCCCAGGCTGGCTATAACCTTGCAATTCTCCTGCCTTGGCCTCCAGAATGTTGGAATTATAGATGTAAGACACCATGCCCAGCCTCTTCCTGCTTTTCAGAGCAGGAAGTCAGAGATTCACATGCCCAGGGAGAGTCAATATGAACAGGGAGAGTCCAAGGACTGAACACATTTGTGCTTGAAAACACTCAAGTAGGATGATTCTGATAAGAACCTGTAAGCAAAGTCTGACTGTGTTATTCATAAAATTTTAAATGTCATGATTTTCATCCTCAAAGTGTAGCATGAGCTAGAAGGTAGAGATGATATTTGAAATACTGAGCAACCAGTGTAGCAAAGGACGTTAGCTCATTGAGCTGGATGTGAACATGCTGGTTACTACTGCTCTTAATGGGTTTGGATGTCGCAGGTCTGGTAGGCATTAGCATTTATGTTGCTGGATTGTGGAAAGGTCTGAGTGTTCCTTGGGGAGAAAAGGAATGGATGGCACTTTGAAACATATTGGGACAGTAGATGAAACTAAGAACAGGTGAAATTTACTTTAGAGCTCTGGGTATTTAGTGATTGGAATGGGTTTATTTTAATATTTTAACAAGCATGGTTGTTTTACTGGTATGTAGCAATTTTATCTCAAATCTGTTCTTAGTTGAATAGCCTTTTTTTTTTTTTTGGACTGAGAGTTGAACCCAGAGCCTTGGGAATGCTAGCTAGGTAAGTGCTCCACCACTGGGCTGCACTCCTAGCCCATTTTTGTATTTTTTATCTTGAGACAAGATCTCCCTAAGTTACACAGGCTGCCTCTGGCCTGGTATCTGTGATCCTCTCACCTCTTGAGTTGCTGGAAGTGGAGAGGTGTCAAAATTGGTTCTCTAAATGGGCCTCACAAGCTCTTAGGCTCCCTTACCTTTATTCTGCTATGAAACTACAAGGAAAATAATGGATTCAGTTCTTTAATCACAAGCAAATGGGAATCACAGTGATAAATACTAATTGTTCCAGGAAGCATAGAATCTTGTAAGTTTTTCTCCTCTGATTTCTCCAGGCCATAATACCTCAGCTTGAATAGATAATATGTCAGCACAGACTCTGATGTTCCCCTTGCATCTAGGAGATTCTCTCAGAATAAATTAATTAAATCATCAATATTTATTGAGTGCCTGCAACTGCAAATGATGGTAACTCAGAGTTTGGTGGACCCTGATTCCAAATTTCAGCTCCTTATGATTCAATTGTTAAAAGTAAAAATGGAGCAGCCATAAGTCCGGGAGCCACTGTGCCAGAATAGGTAGACTCAGCAAAGAGATGATACGGATGGTCCTTCTTCTCTCTCATCATCCACACCCAAGTGATTGGGGTAAAACACTCAGAAAGGCTGACACCTTGTGCAAATTAGCTGGTTCAGACAGTGTAGATATTAACCTATACTTTGCTTTGTGGCATTTCAACAATTTATGTTGAATGTCTGCTTCATTCTCATGAAGTCAAGGAAGTTGTTTTGCAGATTTTGATGGCATCATTGGCAAATCTACTGCTTTTGTATAAACTACATAAAGATGCCATGTCCTCTGAGTGCTCCTGTCCCCATCTGCACCTAGAGTTTGTGGCTTACCTTTCCACTAATTTCCAGAGTCTATGCCTTCATGGAACTGTTGGTATGCTAGCATCCTGCAGGCATGTGGCCAGACTATGTTGTTGGGTGTCATGGCCCTGAAATATTGAGGGAACAGGAGAAGGACATGGCAGTCCACTCCTAAAACAATAAGCCATTGAAAACCTTATGAGTGTCATTATGAGTTGGATATGACTCGATGGCACCTAAGGACAACAAACAACACTTATCTACACTTGGTTCCAGAGAATCTTTGGGACTGCTGAGAGTTCGAGAAAGATCATTGCCCTGGACAAGTAGTCAGAGATGCTAGGCTTTTGTCCCAGTTTGCTACCTAACTCTGTATGACCTCAGGTCACATCCTGTCCAGGATATAGTTTCTTTGTGGTAAATTGGTGGTTAGAAGATTCTGACCCAAGCATTCAATGCCCCCTGGTATTATTTCCACATTTCTAAATCTTAGTGAAAATCAGAGAATGGCCCAGATGTTCATATGTGTTATTACTTAGTAAAATGTGAGGTTTTTTTCTGATAATATTTTGAAAATCATGAGAAACCTATGATAGAAATTTTCAAAGGACTTCCCAGGGGGGAATAACTTAGTGGCCGATAGACATGATGATCTCCAGTTTAAATCTTTGGAATGTGGCCCACAGCCTGAGAATATGGATAAAAAACACCTTCAAAGGCAGGGGAAAAGTAATATTTTTAAAAAACCAAACCCATTTCATTACTATTTGAACTTAATGTTTTTATTATCAGCTGATGATGCTACTATTTACATGTCAAAGTGTGATCCAGAACTGGCAGCATCAGCATTGTCTGGAAATTGGTAGAAAGAAAAATTCTTGGTTCCCATCTTGGATCTTTGGAAGCAGAAACAGTGTGTGGGACTCAGAAATCTCTCTTCGTGAGCCCTCCAAAGGACTTGGCTGTTGGCTCAAGTTTGAGAAGCATAGAAGTGTTTTAACCTCTCAGCGTAGCTTTATAAATAGCATCTCACTTGAGTCTCACCATCACCATATGAGCATCATGTGGGCAATCACATTTCTTCCACTTAATACATGATGAGTACTTAGATAAGCCCAGTGACCTTGAATCACATAAACAGATGGAGACATTTAGCATTTACTTCTTGACACTTTCTATATCACACAAATATTGTACCAGTTTCTACTTCATTAAGCTGGATGCAATTTTCCTACCTATTTTTGGAGGAAAGCTTTTTGCCTGTGCTCTTTTGAGCCCTCTAAGACAATTGGATTGAAGACTAATTTTTTATTTACTTGTTTCTTGCTACTTTTCTCAAAAGGATATCAGTCTACTTGGGATGTTGTTTTGTAGACTTTTTTCTTTCCTTAGTATAGATGTATATCTTGAATATCTGTGTGTGTCCATAAATATTCTTTTATAACCATAATAGTCAGGAATCTCCAGAGAAACATAACAAATAGGATCTTTTTCTCTTTCAATAGAGATGCCAATAACTATCTATCTATCTATCATCTATCTATCACAAAGATCAATCATCTATCTATGATAGAGATTTATTTGAAGTAATTAGCTCACATGACCACAGGGGCTGATAAGCCACAAATCTGCAGTGTAGGATACTTAGTGAAAAGCTGATGTTTCAGATCAAGTCCAAAGGCATTCTGCTGACAGAATTCTCTCTTCCTCTTCTTTGGGAGAGGTCAGTCTTTTCAATAAGGACTTCAACAGCTTAGATGAGGGCAGCTACATGATGGTGGGTAATCTGCTTTACTCATCTCATCTAAAAATACCTTCACAATATCATGCAGTGTGCTTAATTAAATAGTTGAAAATCATGGCCTAGCTAAACTGCCATGTAAAATTAACCATCACAATAATATTGTCTTTAATGATTGTGTACATTCATTTTATATTTTAACTATAGTTTAACCAATCCTTTAAGAGTGGATGGGCTGGGATTTAGCTCAGTTGGTAGAGTGCCGCTCTGCGGTCTCTGACTTCCCAAGTTCGATTCCCAGCACCACAAAAATGGGAGAAGGACGTGGCAACCCACTCCAGAGGCAATCCAGAAGCAATCAGCCATTGAAAACCCTATAAGGGTAGCTATGAGTCGGACACAACTCGACAGCACCTAACAACAACAACAAGACTGGGCATTCAGGTTGCTCTCAATACTTCCACCCTTATCTATAGCACATATTTGGCTATCTACTCAATCTTCTTCAGAAGCAGTAGACACACTGTGAAAGGAATGTATGTTTCCATCTTTCTAAAGATTTGACTTCATATTGTCAAGTTGTCCTTATAGAGAGCTCTTCCCCTTGAACTACGACCTGAAGGGCTGGATGAAGAAGATATGTTAGACCTGCCTTGATCGTCTTCTTTCTTTTTCAGCCTGTCAGACTCTGGGAACTGGCATGATGCTGAGTTCCTGGGCCACCTCCTCAATTGAAGAAGTGGCAGAAGCTGGTCCTGATGCGCTTCGCTGGCTACAACTATACATTTACAAGGACCGTGAGGTCACCCAGCAGCTGGTGAAGCGAGCTGAGAAGATGGGCTACAAGGCCATATTTGTGACTGTGGACACCCCTTACCTGGGCAACCGCTTCGATGATGTGCGTAACAGATTCAAACTGCCACCACAGCTCAGGTAACCATCATCACACAGTCTCTGATTGCGTTGCTAATTCCCTTCCTCAGCCAACTCCAAACTCTCTAGTTGCCAAGGATGCTCCCCAGGGAATTAGACCTCCATAAAAACATTAGTCCCAAAATGTGGTTAAAATGGATTTTGTCCAGAATGATAGGGTCTGGGTTCTAGAGATAGTGTCATTAATAAATATCCATATAATCTCTAGCATATAACACTCTTTTATGAATTTTATATATTTGAGCTACTTAAAACAGAGACAGGAATTGCTATACACTTGTAAAACTCAAATACTTTTATGTGCTGGAGTGCATTGTGGCTTTGGGTAGTAGTATTGTTTGACTCTAAAATGTCCCCCAAAGGTCATGTGTTTGAACACTAAGGTCCCAGGTTGTGGCACTGTTAGGGAGGTGGGACCTAGCTGACAGAAGTAGGTTATTGGTGGCAGGCCTTTGGAGGTTTTGTGTGGACCCTCAGTTCTGGTCTCTCTCTTCCTGTCTGCCAAGAGGTAAAGTTCTCTGCCACAGGCCCTGTCACCATGCCTTACTACCACTAGGGACTGAAGTCGTTGGAACTGTGAGCTAAAATAAATCATTCTTCCCCTAAGTTGTTTCTGTCAGGTATTTTGCTATAATGATGCACAAGCTAACACAGTAGGTAATGAAATATCATATAGATGGAAGATAACTAATTTAGCTCAGGCAAAGGTTTGTTATCATGATATTGAGATCTTATTTCTTTGCTGAAATCAAAGAACCAATGTAAATTTTATTTTATTTGTATTGTCTTGTATTAATTAATTATTTAGATACAGAGGCTCACTATGCAGCCCAGGCTATCCTTGAACTCATGGTGATCCTCCTGTCTCAGCCTCCCGAGTGCTGGGATTATAGGTGTATGCCACCATGCCTGGCTTTATTTTTAATTTCACTAAAAGCAAGTAGGGTTGGGAAGAGTGAAGAAAGGAGTAGAGTGAAAGAGATTGCATCTTTGCTCTTTCGTCTTCTACTTCTTTCAGCAATATTCCTTTTTCATGAGGTTTATTCATGGATCAAGATGCATGCATTCATTCATTCACTCAGTCAATTACTCATCAAAAGCAGTGTATCAAATCATCTAAAATTCGGGCTGGAGATGTGGCTCATTGGTAGAGCACTTGCCTAGCATGTGTGAGTCCCTGGGTTCAGCCCTAGCTTTTCCCTTAACTCTGAATATTTATCTCATTCCTGACAGTATTTTAGGGTTAACATTAACTTGACTCAAAGCTGGAAATGCAACAGGGCTTGCTAAGAAAGGACTCCAAGTTCCCTAAGCTATTGACTTCTTTTGCCCATTGCCTTTTCCTTCCTGTAATTCCCACCAAAATTATCTATTGGATTTTTCATACCAAGGTGTGACTGATGTATGATAGCCCTCAGGGCTATAAATATCTGAATGGGGATCATACTCTGAATCTGAAAGGAAGACTTTGTGATGACAGAATTCTAGAGTGTGTATGATGTTGAGGATACTGTCCTGGGAGCCTGGACTGTATGCCATGTGGGCAGGGTATTGCTCACTTGATCTGCATTTTAATTGCAGTGTAGGAAGACTGAAGAAAAAGAGTGAAAACAAAAGAAGTCATATATAAATATAATATTTACCCTTCTAAAACTGTCCAAAACTAAAAGATGCAAAAATCAAATTAGATTTTCATGTCAAGACAAAAACAATCTTGGAAACCATGGATTTTATATGTATTATAGACAGAGCAGGGTATATGTTAACCATTACCTAAATCCTAAGTCTGTCTATAGATTTTGGTAAGCACTACATCATTTATCTCTGCCATGTATACACCTGTTTTGTTCAGTGCTGTTAAGTCAAATCCAATTCATAGGAACCCTATGTACAACAGAAGGAAATATTACCCAACACTGTGCCATGCACACAATCTTTTTATGTTTGAGCCCAATGTTGCAGTCACTATATTTCTTCTTGTTTTGAGTGGTGCTATGTCAGGGAAAGGAGGTCCCAGGGAATTTACTCCATTCCAATCATTAAGGTCAACTCTACTTTGAGGAAGGAACTCTTCCCAGTCATTTTTTGAATGCCTTCCAAGGTGGGGGGCTCATCTTCTGGCAATGTATTTGACAGTGCTTCTCTGCTATTCATAGGGTTTTCAATGGCTACTTGTTTTGAGAGTGGGCTGCTGGTTCCTTTTCCCTAGTCTGTCTTAGTCGGGAAGCTCAACTGAAACCTGTCCACTATGGGTGACCCTGCTGGTATCTGAAATACCAGTGGCATAGCTTTCAACATCACAGCAACATGCAAGGCCCACAGCATGACAAGCTAACAGACACATGGGGGTGTATATGCCTAGAAGAGTATAACTTATTATGTATAAAATCTTACTGTTGATCCATGTATAAATTATAAGTGAGATATTACCTTCTTGATATTTCCAGGCAGGTTAAGGATATTATTTCTGTGGGCAGTGGGGGCCACTGACAGAAAGTACTGTCCCTGACATACTTGTCAATAAAGATGAACCGTATGTTCCAGATGCAGAGTTACCCAAATGTCATGCCTTTAAAGAGAATGACAAAAAATAAAAAAATAAAAGTCTGTGAGAGTCTTATGTTTTCCCAAATTCATCAGAAAGCAGATGACTTCAAATTTCTCTATTATGCCATCTGTATTTACATCATTCCTCTATTTTGACTACCTAATTTCTTTTAAGACCTAAAATAATTAGTTCCCTACTATCTTGGCTTCTTGTAAGAAAAACAAAACAAAACAAAACAATCTTTCTCTGTGGCCATTTGAAAAGTAATTTGCTATTACTTTTCTTCCTCCCCTTAATACCACTACTACTAACAATAATAATAGTATAAATGATACAACACAGCAAGTTTTCTTTTTCATTTCATTTGTTCTTTACAGGTTAAGAAACACTTTCTCTGGCTAGCAAAATGCCTTTTGCAGAGCTATCTCATTAGGCAAGCAAGATGACACAGTAGTTAATTCTGGATGGGATCTTTTGGTCCTTCGGTGCTGGGGCCACTTAGTGAGGAACAGGAGGGCTGATTGGCTCCCCCTTTTCCCTTTGCTCCTGGGCTTCTGCCCAGATGACGTGAAGGGCCATGAAACAAAGACGCTTTTCAGCTGTCAGTGTGCTCAGGAGTGGCCTTGGCTCCCTAGCTTGTCACAGCTCCCGTCCGAGGATGATCAAATAATGAGCAACACATCTAGGTTACGGGGAACATGGGAAACACCCCACAGCTGGGCGCACCCCAGCCTCCAGCCTGCATACTGATGTTGTTTGTCCTGATGGGCTTCAGGGCAGGCCAGTGCCTTCTGGTCAGCTCCTCAGTGGCTTGTATTCAGCTTAGGAAGGCAGAGCTCACTGATGGGAGTTCAAGGCTTCCGGTTTAAGGCAATGTACACCCAGAAAGCTCATCTGTTATGTCCTGATACGAATCGGTTTCTTTCCACAACTGACCTGACTCATAGAAGGTGAAGCCTGGCTTTTAGAAGTGAGGTTTGGCAGGCAAGGGAGGCAGGAAATCCAGAGGAGAATGAGTCTGCAAAGCAGCGGCTCCTTCTAGCTCTCGCCACTTCCTCTCCCTGGGCAGCGGGCAGGTCCTGACTGTTGGCATCAGGGAGCAGCAAGAGTTCAGGGGTTTGGTAATCTCTGCTTGGTCTATATGCAAAACATATGTGTGTCTACACATTATAAATGGCATGGAGTTTTCTGACATTGAGGGCGAGCGAAAATTCTCCTGCTCTTTGGAAGAAGGGAGGGACAGGGCTGATTTACCACATTGATTCTTGAAGCTTTAAGAAGCTCCATGCCCTCATCTCCATGGAGCCAGTTCATTTTCCCTAAGTTGAGATTTGGCTCTTCAGTGCTGTGCCAGGCAGTTTAAAGACAACAGAAGTAATGTCTGATCATTGCCTAAGATCAAGGTAACTCATGGTTAGGAAAACATTCTCATTGATGTATGTGGTAGGCCAAAGGTGTCCATGGCATGGAAGCTGTTACCTTACATGGCAAAATGGGCTTTACAGATGTGGTTAAGTTCCTTGAGATGAGGAGATAATCCTGTTTTATCCTAGGACACTTGTTGTTTGGTGTCATTGAGTTGTTGGACTCATAGCAACCCTGTGTACAACAGGTGAAACCCTATTGTCCGTATTTCTCTGCTATTCATAGGGTTTTCAATGGTGGATTGATTTTTGGGAGTGGGTTGCCAGGTCCTTCTCCCAAGCCTATAGTATCTGGTGTTCCCAGACGGTCTCCCATCCAAGTACTAAACAGGCCAGATCCTGCTTGTTGTTATTGTTAGGTGCCGTCGAGTCGGTATCCGACTCATAGCGACCCTCATAGGGTTTTCAATGGCTGTTTTTTGGGATTGCCTTGGGAGTGGATTGCCAGGCCCTTCTCCCACTTTTGTGGTGCTGGGAATTGAACTCAGGACCTCAGAGACTGTAGTGCAGCGTTCTACCAACTGAGCTAAATCGCAGATCCTGCTTAGCTTTCCAGAACTGACGAGATTGGATGCCACAGTGCTATGGCTGCAGGCAGGAGATTTAGTGTGCTGAAAAAAGGCCTATAAGAGTGAGTTCTGAGTGTCACAGTTGGAGAAGGAGATGAGATGGAGAAGCAGATGTTGGAGTAATGCAGCCTACAGCCAGGGAAAGCAGGTGGTTTCTATAGGTGGAAAAGTCAAGAGAGTAAATCCTCTTTAGCTCCTATAGAAGGAATGATGCCCTGTGGATACCTTGAGGTTAGTCCAGTGAGACCCAATTTAGACTTGTGACCTTTAGCACTGTAATAAAATTAATTTGCAGCAATTTAAGCTCTCATATGTGTGGTCATTTGTTATAGCAACAATAAAAACTATATCTATCTGTATCTATGTATCTATATCTATCTATCTATCTATCTATCTATCTATCTATCTATCTATCAACACTACTGATTTCCTTCTCAAAGTAATTTTGCAATGAGGTCAACCTTGGTCAACTGATTTAAAATTTCAACTTGAGGACTGGCGCTGTGGCATACACTTGTAATCTCAGCAATTTGGGAGATTGAGGCAGGAGGATCATATGTTCGAGGCCAGAGGCAGCCTGGGTAACAAGACTCTGTCTCAAAATGAAAAAGGAATAAAAAAGGGACTCTGTTGTGGAGCATTTGCCAGCATGTGCTAGGTTTAACCTCTAATACTACAAAATAAAGTAAAGTAAAATAAAATAAAACAAAATTTCACCTTGAGCCTCTACTGGCTCACATCCCTCTTATTCTGCCTCACTCTTTTCTTTATTTAGCAGAGTATCTACATTCCAACATACTCCATAATTTACATGTTAATTATATTGTGGATAGAGATTTTTGGCTGTCTTATTTACTGGTATATCCTAAATATTGAAAACATTGCCACATAGCAGATGTTCGATGTGTAAATAAAAATGTATTATAACATAGGATATGTTATAACTATAACTATATGGGGAAAGAAGTTGAACAAGAATTTGAATTAAAAATTTATGCCCTTAGCCTATCATCTAATTGCCTGGCCACATTTAAGCACAGAACTAAAGACCACTGGCCTGGGTACTGCTACTATTAGATTGTGAATTTCTCTCAATCTCTTTCTCTTATACTGTGTTGATCTTGTGAGCTCTTTTATTTTGTTCTACTTTATTTTGTTTTGCTTCTTGATATAGACATATGGCTTTATCTTTAAAATCACAATATCAATATCTCTAATAACTAATACATATTACCCCATAATATTCATTATTATTAGTGTTACTCTTGTTGTTATTGTTGTTAGTGCCGTCGAGTTGGCACCTAAAAAAAACCCTCATAGGGTTTTCAATGGCTGACTGTTTCGGGATTGCCTGGCCCTTCTCCCATTTTTGGGGTGCTGGGAATTGAACTCCGGACCTCAGAGACTGCAGTGCAGCGCTCTACCAATTGAGCTAAATCCCAGCCCGTGTTACTCTTAGTTATTTAATAATATTTAACTTTAGTCTTTAGAAATTGTTACTATTGCTATGATACTAACTTACTGAAAGCTAAAACTATTTCTGTATTAGTTTAAAAAGTGTTTTAAGGGCTACTCCATGCATAAAAATTACCTTACAAGTGAGAAATCCTATCTCTTGACTTCGCATCATTAAACAGATCAAGATTCAGAAAACTAAGACCTGTTGTGTCATTATTTTGATGTGGCCTCTTTCCTTCCTTACAAAATGTAATACTTTGGTTATCAGAAGCTGCATTAAGTGTTTTATATATACATATATGTCATAATCTGAATAAAAATAGCATTCATGGTGGTTTCTTTTGGAGCCATTGGTAAAATACTCCATCGTGGGTCTCTGTCAAGATATCTGAAAACTTTTTCTTGGCTTCTGGCTTTGAACAAAGTTTCAGAGTAACAACAAGGCTTCATTGTGCCCTGAAATTTCTGTAAGGCAACATTCATTCAAGTGTTGATCTGCATTTCACCATCCAAGAATAACAACAGTTATTTATATAATTTTATCCATGTTTCTGTTTTTTCCTATCCATTTCACCCTTTTACCCCACCCCTGGTGAAACACTGTAGCTTGTTTGGCATGGGGGTGGGGTGCCTTGCAGAGTATATACACATACAAATGCTTTTCTTTTTTTTTTTTCTTGATCTTGCTATGAGATAGACAGACTTGACTTTTTCTTATTTTAATTTTATTTAAATGTCTGAAGTTTGATATCATCTTATATCATTTGTAAGTATTGGACTAGGTTTCTATCGTAGGGATATGTTTATGGACAGAAAGCTTACTTCAAGTTGCAGTGAGCACAAAAAAACCAAGGAGTGAACAACCCTTAAGTGGTTTGGTTAAAAAAAAGAGCTGGGCACGATGGTGCATGCCTGTAATCCCACCATCTCTGGAGGCAGAGGCAGGAGGATTGCAAGTTGGAGTCCAGAAACAGTCTGCATAATTTAGGGAAACCCTAAAACTCTCAAAGAGTTGGAATTTTCTGTGATCTTTAATGGTCATCTATGTTCATGAAACTATAGGACAAGTTATTCAATCCTACTGAGTAAACTTTGCCATTGATTCAGCAGTTTGAATTGTATGAGACTGAATGTTCATGTCCGTATGGTACTGTATGCCACCCAAGCTATATTGCTAGTTGTTTTAGCTGAAATACACTAAAATATAAAAAAGCATCAAACATAGTTTTGTATTAAAGATTGCTTTTAAAAATTTTTTAATAATGTGCCTAGATACGTCTAGTCATATATATATATATATATATATATATATATATATAAATTTTTACAGGCATGACTCCAAGATCTTTTCTACGTTCAATGGCAGAGCTGGTAGAGGGGAAGAACAAGCTATGAATAAATCAAAGATCAATATACAGCTATAATTTTACCCTAAAAAGGATGATGGCTAGCAGGGTAATATATAATGTGCAGAAGAGCAAGGTGATCCAGGTCCTTGTCACCACTCAGAAGCAATTTTTCAGGGAGTGAAGTTTGCAACTGGATGTGGGACTGTGGGCAGTGAAGACACATGGATGTTGCCATTGTCTATCCAGATTATTATCTATCCATGCAGTGGTCAGAAATGCAGTCAGAAAGTACTTTGCCCTTAGCTTGGGGAACTTTTCAAATCTAATCTGGATATAAAGATATTAGGCTAAGACAAAGGGCTTCAGGCCTAGGGTGACCCAGCAGCGGAGTTTTCAGGTGAATTGGAGAAACACTGGGTTAAACTAGGTCGACAAAATCGGACATAGGGGAAAGCAGCACCTCCATGGTGGTGTGTCTCAGTTTGGGTTTCCCAAGAAGAAGACTGTGAGCCTGTGGTTTATGTGCAAGTAGTTCATTTGGAAAGTGAAGGAAGTACTGCTAGAAGAGTAAGAAGAGGTGCAAAGGAAGGGGAGAAGGTGGCCAACAAAGGCATCTTATCAAGGCAGCTGCAGCTATGAGAGAATGAAGCCTGATTTCACTGGACAGAACTTCAAACTCATGAGAAATTGGGTTCGGGTTTAGATGAGGGCTCAATTTGTTAAAATTTAGAGGGTTCAGGTTCCATTCGAGTCTAGGTTCAAAATTTTAAGGTTATATGTAGATAGATGAATAAGTTTTTTTTAAAAAAAAGGCAGAACCCAGACCCATTTTTTCACTGAGTTTGGGTTCAGGGTCAGGTTCAAGTTCTGAAAAAATTTCAGAACAACTTGAGCCTGAAAGGATTCAGGGTTTGTGCTTGAGTTAGTTTTGATGCCCTGATACCTACACATAGGATTTAAACCCAAACCTGAACCCTCTAAATTTTAATATATTTATTCTGCCCTCAAACCTGAACCCAATTTTTTTTGAAGCCCCAGTGCTAGAACATTCAGTGAGCCTATACAGAAGACATCTCAGAGTTAGTTTATCCAGCGGTGCTGGAAATAGAGTATTTATCCTTCAACATCCCTAACACTTCCAGTCTGCTGTGTGGGTGGTAACTCAGGCCCCAGGAGCAATAAAAAGCCACATGCAAAGAAATGAAGGTGTTGATTATTGGAAAACTTATCCCCTTCTTGAAGGTATTTGGAAGATCAGGGAAGTTTGAGTCAGCAGCCAAGAAAGCCCTAGAGAGAACAAAGGAATGGAGAAGGGAAAGTCAAGATTTGACAACTCATCTGATGGACACTTTAGTTTCCATATCTATCACCAACACCACAATGGTAGGACAAGCCTAAGAGTCTATGGGGGCAATAGACTTTGTATTAACAGACATCATTATTAACACATGTTACTGCAGTTCCCGTCTCCTTTAGAATAGTCTGTAAGGATATTGGAAGGTTTTCTCTGATCACGTCAATAGCCAGAATACAACTTTTCTAAGCAAAGAGAATATAATTAGGAGTCAAGGCAAGAAACCTAAGTTGGAACCTAAAGGCTGCCATTAGCTTGTTTTATTCTTGGGGCATTTCATCCTGTACTTCTGTCTTATTTTCTATGTAAACTGGGCATCATAGAGAATCAATTTTACTTTCTAAGAGCTTTTTTAAAGAATATATGTGAAAATATGGGCATATAAAAGCCTTTTGTAAGTTGGAAGTCACCATACAAATGTTTTTCATTATGATTAATTTGCATTGCTGGCCAAAAATAGCATCAAGTCCATTGTCTATCCATAAATTGGCTTAAACAGGGAGTGTTTGAACATGGCCACATAAGTTTCCTTAAAATTGATTTGTTTGTATAAACACAAAAATGTAAACTTTAGGTGATCAATTAAGTTCACTGGACTGTTACATTTAGCCTAGAGTCCTACATCAAAGCATGGAAAATATGCCTGCAACCAACCTATATGTGATTGAGGAGAGAAGAGGCAATTGATTTGAAAAGGTTTACTTCATTTTTTTTTTATTAAGCCAATCATTGCAAAGATATCTCCAACATTGGGAATTTTCTTATTTTATGTATCTCTTTATTTCAGGATGAAAAATTTTGAAGCCAATGATTTAGCATTTTCCCCAACAGAAAACTTTGGAGACAACAGTGGACTTGCTGCATATGTGGCAAAAGCAATTGACCCATCTATCAGCTGGGAAGATATTAAATGGCTCAGAGGACTGACGTCATTACCCATTGTTGCAAAGGGCATTTTGAGAGGTTTGTTTCTTTACTTGAAAGCATACTGACTTTGTGATTCTTTCTGGATATGGTCATGATATTTTTAAGAGAAAATAATCAGGAAAAATTATCACAGGACTCAAAAAAGACATTCCAATTCTTAATCCTCTCTTTTGATGTTAGTGAGTCAATCTTTCTTCATTCTTAGGTAATATTCTGAAACAGAGTTGGACTCTCAATGCAGGAAGTTAACCTCTTTCAAAATATTAAGATGTCATTGCTTTATTTTGGAGCTGTTACTGAGTTATAGAGCTTGGCAAAACTTTGGTAGAACATCATGATTTCATTGCTTTACCTGAAAGCTACAATAGATGCTCTCAGACCAAAAAGAAGCCACAAGGATGGCATTGTGACAGCTAGACCTGTTTTAACAGCTTTTTTTCTATTTTTCTTGTGTTCCTTCCAAGTGCCAATGGCTTGGACTAAATTTGAAGTATGACAAAATCCACATCATTTCTGTAGAGAATGGTGGTCTAGGATAGTAAAATCCTCAATTTTCAGGGACTGGGCATTAAATTGCTTGACTCTTACTCCAGCATCCACACATATTCATATCCCACAGGGAGTAACAATGACTATAGTAACTTTGGAGTGCAAATATGGTCACTCCTAAAAAATGTTTTTTGCCTTTGAAAACACTTCTTTTTTGGGTATAATTACAGAGAAAATTACAAAAAGAAAACAGTTTTTCTAAAATGAAATGTTTGAGTAAGAAACTTTGGGATGACAGTCTATTAACTTAACTCAGAGTCTAACAGCATTGTTATGGTTTGAATCTAACATGTCCCCTAAAGGTCATGGGTCTGAATGCTTGGTTCCCAGCTGTTTTAGGAGCTTGTAGAGCTTTGGGAGGTGGGGTACAGCTGGTGGAAACAGGTCACTGGGGGTGGGCCTTTGAAGGTAACCCAGCCTACAGTTCTGGTGAAGCTCTCCTTGCTCACTGCTTCCTGCTGCCATGATGTGAAGTTCCTCCAACACAAGCCCTGTCACTGCTCTCCTATGCTTCCCTGCCAAAATGGACTTAACCCCTGAAACCAGGGTAAATGACAAATTATTCCTCCTGAAGTCATTCTGTTAGGTAATTTGTTATGATAACGTAAAAGCTAACCAACACTGGCATAGAATCAAACTTTTTTCTTAGGTTTGACTTGAACCTGTCTGAGTCACATGGGCCCTATTTATAAACTTCTAGTCATGCTGCCTACATTGAGTACTCTCTTAATTGTGCAGAAATGAGGCTCTAAGGTAAAAACAAAAACAATAGGCCCAATGCAACTCTTAAGTAATGGAGATATGCTTAAACAGAGATCTGTCAGTCTTTGCTTTTGAAAAAAGAAAGTGTTGTACTGTTTCCTCTTGATCATTGCCCTAATTCAGAATCTCTGTGGATTTTATACTTCAGTGTATATATTCTGTTTACACACACCTTTGAACAACAGTTTGATTTACCTACTTGCACCTCTTGTGCTCATCCTTGATTATTAGTGCTAATTTTCATGGCCACACTCAGCTGTAGATATTAAGAGCATTACTTTGGAAGTTCTGTGCCATTCATTCACCTTCTGTCTTCTTAACTCACTCATTCATTCCATATACATTTATTATGCTTATTTTATGCTAAGATTTTTAAATAAAAATTTGAGGTCCTTGGCCAAAAGGGGAGCCTTTTCTTATAAGAGACAGACATATAAAGAAGCAATTTGGGTATAATAAGATGGTAAAGATGCTGAGTTATAAATCTATGTAGGATTAGGGAGTGGATTTAAAGTGGTCTTGGATGATTATAAAAGTGGATTAGAAAAGGTATTATTTCAGAATGAAAGGCAACACTTGAGTTTTGCCATGATATTAGGTCAACAGACTATTTCAGATTGAAATATAGGCAGAATAAAGCAGTCATGGGTAACAATTAATTAGTGTGTAAGCCATATTAGAGAATGTAGACTTTAAAGTGCTGTGAGAACCACTAAAATGTCTTGACCAAGGGAGCCAACTCATCAGATTAGCATATTAGTAAAATAATGCTTGTACAATGGACCTAAAGAATGTTGGTAACCCAAATTGGAGTCACGGAGGACATTTAGGAACTATTGATGCACAGGCAAGCAATGATTGTTGGCTGACCTTGAATAATGCCAGGAAAAGGACTCGATTAAACAGGCATAATTGAATAAAAAGATTGATACAGTTAATCACAGAGATGGCCTGAGGAACTGGATTAAAAATACTAAAGAAGAATAAAATTTTAGTGTAGTCCTCAAAGTGTCTAAATTAAATCAGGGACAAATATAAGAATGTGGTTATTTCATTTTAACCAGATTTTTAATTTTGGATTCCTAATTTACATAATTTTCTACAATTTTACCTTCTAGGATATGACACAAATCCATTAAATTAAATTTACTATCATGGGTGACATTGAAAAATACTTTGGTTAGTCACAGTGGCACATAGCTATAATCCCAGTAACTGGAGAAACAGAGACAGGAGGATTACAAGTTTGAGGCCAGAGGCAGCCTGTGTAATTTAGGAAGACCTGGTTTCAAGTTAAAAAATATAAAAAGGGCTAAGGGTGCAGCTTATTGTAGAGCTCTTGCAAAGTATGAGTGAGACATTGAGTTCATTACCATGCCAGTACCATTAAAGGGTGGGGGGAGGAGAGAGAGAGAGAGAGAGAGAGAGAGAGAAAGAGAGAGAGAGAGAAAGACTTTTGTACATAGTAAATAGCTATTGGGTAAAACTCTTAGTGAAAACATAGTTTAAACATATATATTAAAAAACATATTTAGTCTATATAGTTAGAACTAAAAAAAGATAAAGAGAATGGGATATTTGACATTGGAAAGGAAATTATTTATTTATACATGCAAAGTTTACGTTGTCTAGTTTTTCTGTAACTATTTATTTCATTTATTTATCAAACAAGAATCATCTCTATGACAACAACTGCAAAAAAGAACATGTATGCCCAATCTGTATATGGGAGAGGGTTAGCGGGCTAGTTCTGGGAAACCCAGTTCTCATCACTTCACAGGTCTTCATCTAGAAGTTCACATGGGTGGACTAAGAATCACCCATTTTCTTTCATTTTCCTTTTTACCAGAAAAGTGCAGATTATGTTTGCAAAAACATGAAATCATGAGCAGCTGGAGGGACCTAGATGAAACATCCCACTGTTACCACCATTTTAAGAATTACATTTTAATGAATGCAAATTGGAATGCAAGATGTAATCTCTTGCTGTGGTTAAACTCTGTCCTTGGAGAACTTCAACAAAGCTCTAAACATGTACTTCAGATAGGATTTGGTCTTCACCAGAACTCACGCTAACAAAACACATGGCCTTTATGAGAATAAGCTCAATGATTTTTTGAATTTCTTTTTTCTCTTTTTGAACGAGGCTGTCTCACTTCCATTGTGGCTTTTTCTTTTTGAGAAACTATCCTCTAATTAGCTCTTTTCATATATATTTGTTTAAGAAACACTTAAAGAATATTCACTCATAATTCCTGGATTATTTTCAAAATGGCTGCCATATGTCTAAGGTTTAGTTACTAAACCTGTGGAAGTCATTACAGAGTCCTGGTCAAAAGTTCCAACGGTTTGAGGATAAATCTTCAGGACTTGAATTTTGCTTTGGTATTTTAGGTTAACTATGAAAATAATGGGCTGGGATTTAGCTCAGTTGGTAGAGTGCTGCACTGCAGTCTCTGAAGTCCCGAGTTCAATTCCCAGCACCGCAAAAATGGGAGAAGGGTCTAGCAATCTGCTTCCAAGGCAGTCCCGAAACAGTCAGCCACTGAAAACTCTATGAGGGTCACTATGAATTGGATACCGACTCGATGGCACCTAACCTAACAAATGAAAATAATATATGAATAAGATAGCACATGGTGCTATTACCTGTTGACTATTGTGTTTCTCAAACAGCCAATGTATTTCATGGCAAGTTAACAAATATGAAAGTCCACACCCATATACTCTCAGAATTAATGAATATTCCAAAGATTCATAAGTATTTTGCTAATTTGGAACACTTTGATTCTTTCATGAAGGTAAAAATGCTTTTCTGTTTGGGCTATAAAATAAATCTTAAAAACCTGTAAAATTGTAAACAACTCTCATAGCAGCTAATACAAGGGGAGAGAGGGGCCCATTTGTGATAATGAGTTATTGTTTCCTTCTTTTCTTCTCATATACACATGGTCCTGTCTTGGCAAGCCATTCTACACTTTGTCTCTATATTCCCAGCACTTCCTAGAGAATGTGGAAACCCATGTGCAATGATGGAAGACAGAAAACTATTTTTAAAGCAGTGTTTACTTGTAATAGAAGGCCTTTTCTAATCATATCCTGACTAGAGCAGAACCTTATCATTATAAATAAAACTCAGAAGACTTACCTAAAGCATCTAGCAAATGAATCTTCTCCACCTACTCATCTTCTTAGTGTATATTCCGTGTGTCATCAGATGAAAGTAATGACAATAGTTCATATTTATCTGAGTGCTCAATATGTGTCAGGTACTTTCTAAACACTACTCATTTAGTCAATAAACTGATCTGATTCAGATTACCATCTTCATTTGTATGATTTAGGACAATGATGCACAGAGATGTAAAGGAACTCACCACTTGTATAGCAAATGAACACCAAATATAGAATTTAAATCCAGGTAGGCAGCCTAAATGGCTAATTACTTCTTCCTACTGTATGGGATCTGTTTATTAATAATATGTGATTTATTTCCTTCCTTCCTTCTTTCCCTCCTTCCTTCCTTCCTTCCTTCCTTCCTTCCTTCCTGCCTGCCTGCCTGCCTGCCTTCCTCCTCTCCCTCCCTCCTTCCCTCCCTCTTTCTTCTTTCCTTCTTTCCTTCCTTCCTTCCTTCCTGCCTTCCTGCCTTCCTGCCTTCCTGCCTTCCTGCCTTCCTGCCTGCCTTCCTGCCTTCCTGCCTGCCTTTCTTTCACCTTTCATTTTCTTCTCTTTTCTTTATTGAACCTGGAGCCTCCCACATACTTTCCAAGTGCTCTACCACTGAACTACACCCCTAGCCTGTTTTTTACTTTTCATTTTGAGACAGTGTCCCTATGTTATACAGGCTGCCCCTGGCCTTGAACTTGAGATCCTCCTGTCTCCCCCTTCTCAGTTGCTAGGATTATAGGTGTGTACCACCATGCCTGAATTGTTTTTGGTGTTTTTGAGACAGAGTCTCAACTAGATCACCAAAGCTGGCCTGGAACTTACTATGTCGCTCAGGCTGGCCTTGAACTCACGATCCTCCTGTCTTGGCCTGTCTAGTGTGTGGATTACAGTCATGTGGGTCCATACCCAGCCTGATAATATTTGATTTCTCGAGAAACACAAGTAGTAGCTACTTGATGGCAGAAATCTGAATATAAATTGGAGGACTATACACATGCTGCACACATTTTTTTTCTTTTTTCTTTTTTTTTTACATTTGACTTGATGTTTGTTATCATGTGCACAACTAGATAACTAGAGCAAACCACACCGTTTCAGAATATGATTTTATATTGTTTGTTAAAGTTATTTATGGCTACATCCAGACTTAGAAAAAATACTATACTGTATCTATCTTATATATCTATTAAAGACTTTATGCTGAAGTAAACATTAAAGCTGCACTGTCCAATCTGGAATTCACTAGTCACATGTGGGTATTTAAGTTAATTAAAATTAAATAAAAGTAAAATTCCAGTTCCTGAGTCACACTGTCACATTTCAATTCCTCAGTGACTACATGTGGTGGGTGGCTACTGTAGGGAACTGCACAGGTCTAGAATATCATCATCACAGGAAGTTTAGTTTGACAACAGTTTATAAAGGCCATTACCTTTAGAGAAACATTTTCTAAACATGTTTTAAATGATAGTGTATTGAACTTCTGGTTCAAAATTACAGATTAAATACTTATATACCTTCTTATTAAACCCAAGACTCTACTGAAACTAAAATATATTGTTGTTGTTGTTAGGTGCTGTTGTATTGAGTCTGACTCAAAGTGACCCTCAGAGAGTTTTCAATGGCTGATTGTTTGGTGATTATTTTGGGAGTGGATTGTCATGTCCTTCTCCCATTTTTGTGGCACTGGGGACCAAATTGAGGGCCTCAGAGAGTGTGGAGCAGCACTCTACCAATTGAGCTAAACCTCAGCCTGAAATTAAAATATAGAAATCAAAATATATAAGCCAATGACAACAAAGCAAAGGGAGGTAATGATATAAATAATGGAGAAATTTCAAGACATTTATGAAAGAAAGAAAATGGAGCTTTGTTGATAGAAGGAAAATGCAAGGAAAACTGTCCCGGAGGTAAGCTCTTGGGGAACCATACAGAAAGTGGGGGCAGATTATGTCATGGAATGCCTGAGAGGCCCTAAGTGTGTAGTTCGCATATTGGCAGGGATAGAGATAAGGAAGCTGAGAGGTAGGGGCTGACTGAAGATGTGTTTGTGAAGCTCTTTTACCAGAAATCCTGCTCACATGCACTGGTCCTGTATACCAGTGGGTAATTTGGTATTTACTCCTCCATAAGGAAATAGGATGATCCTTTCTAAACAAATGAATAAATGACTGAGACAATACATAGGTGAGTGACACAATGTGACATGATGCTATCTTCATTCAGAGTCTTGAGAAGCTCATGGTCCAATAGCATCTTAATTTCCTAAGTAGAGCTCCAAGAAGGAATTTTCACTCCATGAAAAGAGTTGGCAGGAGTGAAATTGATTTATAAAACAGTCCAGGAATCCTCAATTTCTTCTTCCTTAAGCATTAATGGAAAATTTAGCATCACAAAGTTTATCAATAACACCAAAACATAAAAGAGGAAGATAAGTCCATAGATAAGCTAATTCAAGAGGAAAGAAATAAAATAACAAAAAGAACTTTAAGAAATCCAAATAATGGGGTCAGAGAATTTGAAAATATAGCCAAATAATAAGAGAAAATCAGAGTATAGAAAACAACTCCCAATGATTAAAAACATAACTCTGATATTTTTAAAAAGGAAAATGGAAGTATGAAAAAAGAGCTTACCAAAATTAAACACATGATTTCTGAAATTAGAAATGAAGTGATTGAATGATTGAATGATACTGAGTGCCCAAATGAAAAGCAATGAGAATAAGGCAAATAGAAAGGAAAGTATGATTAAATGAAGGAGAGATATGAGGACCACTTTAAAATGCCAGACATCCAACTGATAGAGATTTCAGTCAGAAAAACATAGGAAAAAGGCAGGAAGAATTTATTAAAGATGAACAATTTCTGAGTGTTGGTGACATAAGTTATTAGACTGAGAAAACAAATCATACCATACCATGGTCCTTATGAAATAGCAGAACAATAAAATGGATACAAAGAAAGGGGGAAAAAATATAAGTTTATTATAAAAAAAGGCAAGTCAACTGGCAGCAGTCTTCCCGTCAACAATGGGTGCTAGAAAACAGTGGGATAACGTCTTTAAGATTTTGTGGAAAATGATTTTTCCACGTAGAGCATGTTATACATAATCCAATTATTCAAACACAAGAGAATCATTCCAGGGCTCTGTTAGTTTATAGGTCATAGATCCCTTTTTAGCAGTTGTAAAGGAATGCAATACAAACAAATGAAAATGTAAATCCAAAGAAAGGCTACCTCAGACTACAAGGTATTTAATTCAGTGAGAATAAGTAGCTCGTTGCTGGGATTTAGCTCAGTTGGTAGAGCACTGCGCTGCAGTCTCTGAGGTCCTGAGTTCAATTCCCAGCACTATAAAAATGGGAAAAGGGCCTGGCAATCCACTCCCAAGGCAATCCCGAAACAGTCGGCCATTGAAAACCCTATGAGGGTCGCTATGAGTCGGACACGACTTGATGGCACCTAACCACAACCACCACCACCACCAAGTAGCTCAGTTGGTAGAGTGCTGCTTTGTGCTCTCTGAGGCTCTGAGTTGGATCCCCGACACCACAAAAAAATGGGAGAAGGATGTGACAGCCTACTCCTGAAAATAATCCCCAAACAATTAGCCATTGAAAATCCTATAAGATTAGGAGTCAGACCAAGACAGTAGGGTAAGTTTAGATAACAGGGTTGAAAGTAACCACAGCCGTCTAGAGCAGGTGGAGGGCTTCAGATAGTAGCTTTCAAGGGGAAAATAAGGTGACTTAAGTAAGTTAGATACAATAATTGAAAGGTTTGAAGAGCTTGAGGATATACCAAAGTCTCACGATAAATGGGGGGAAAAAAGGAAAAGGAAAAGCAGTTAGAAATCAAGGCATAGAAAGCTGTATAATAAAGCAGACATGCTTCAAATATGAACAAACAATAAAATGTATAGTGTGGAGCAATTCATAGGACAGGAAAAAATCATCCTGTAACCTTAAGGCTCAGGCTTTCCCCCCAGTGGGTTGCTTAGAAGTTACCAATGAACTCTCCCGGGAGGAATGCATACTTGGATTAAAACATAGCAAAAAATGTTCTCATAATGTATGCTTAATACAAAATAAATTTAGACTATCACTCCTATGTGGAGTATAGGGGGCTGGGATTTAGCTCAGTGGGTAGAGTGCTTGCTGCGCTGCAGTCTCTGAGGTCCCGAGTTCAATTCCCAGCACCGCAAAAATGGGAGAAGGGCTTGGCAATCCACTCCCAAGGCAATCCAGAAGCACTCAGCCATTGAAAACCATATGACCCAGCTATAACACTATTGGGAATTTACCCAAAGGGAGATGGGTCATCATACCACAGAGACACCTGCATCTCCATGTTCAATGCAGCGCTTTTCACAATAGCAAGGATATGGAATCAACCAAAGTGCCCTTCAACAGAAGAATGGATAAAAAATCAGCAATCAAGAAAAATGAAATAGGGTCATTCGCAGCAAAATGGATGGAATTAGAGAAAATTATTTTAGGTGAACAAACACAAGCTCAGAAAGAGAAACAACACATGTTCTCACTCATATGAGGGAGCTGATTCAAAATTACAAGAAGGAAAAATCCTACTCAAAGGTCAGATCATAATAAAAGGGGGGGAGGGAGATAAGAATGAGGTCAATATAAATGGACTAGAAATCGCATGTAATTGTTCTAACAAGATAGAAACAAAGACCACTATAGGAAAAGTTTCTATCTTAAACAGAACTTGAACCCAAGGACATATAGAAAAATACTATATAGTAAAAGATAGAGAAGACTTGGATGGGAAACTTAGATGGGAAGGAAGGAGGGGGGGAAACATAGGGGAGGGTAAGGGGTAACATATGAATAATGTTTATCAAATTTCATATATGAAAATTGTCACAATGAAAAGCATGTCAAAATGAATCACATTATGATGTACATTAAAAATTTCTAATAAAAAAAAAAGAAAACCCTATGAGGGTCACTATGAGTCGGATACCAACTCGACGGCACCTAACAACAACAACAACAACATGTGGAGTATATAACAAAATGCACAACACAGGCTTACAATTCAATAGATGTCTTACCAATTACAGATACTCCTCAACTTAACACCATAGTGTTATGTCCTGATATTATCATAACTTAATTTGGTTTACCTTAAATTTGTGCAGAACAGTTACATTAGCCTACAGTTTAGCAAAATCACCTAATACAAAACCTGTTTTATAATAAAATGATGAGTATCTTTTGTAATGTATTGAATATCTGTATTCAGAAAGCACTTCCAGCACAGTGCTTCACAGAGTACTGATTATTTCCCCTGGTGATCTTGTGGCTGACTAGGAGCAGTGGCTCAGCTCACTGCCCCTCATTCATCATTGCAGAGTATTGTAACACATATGGCTATCCTGGAAAAAGACCCAAATTCAAAATTTGAAGTACAGTTTCTACTGAGTTCATACTGCTTTTGTGCCATCCAAAAATTAAAAAATTGTGAGTCAAGCTTAATAAGTCAGGGACTGTCTAAGGTTGGTAAATGCTGGCAATTCATATATCAGATGACCTTTTGATGATTTCATTGCATCTTAGAGTTTGTCATAGCATTATTTAAAGGTGGAGTCTCAGACAACAACAACAATAACAACGGGTCTTAGTCATCTCAGATTGCCATAACAAAACACCACAGACTGGGTGTGTTGGTTGTGGTACAGCAGGGAGATGCAGCTCAGGGTGACCACCTACCCCAAGGAACTCCCCTAGTTGGGACCTCTACTCAGTTTAAGTGGGATCTTTGGCTTCATCACAAAAAAGAACTTTAGGATGAGTCAGAGAGAGTGACACAAAGTTACAGAGTTTATTAAGTACATGCTTTAGAGTACATATAGGTACTCAGAGAGAGAGAGAGAGAGAGAGAGAGAGAGAGAGAGAGAGAGATCCCAGACACACACCTAGGCTTCCTAAGGGAGAAAAGAAGAGTCTTTGAGCATATATTCCCCGCAGTTTTATTTAACCTAGGGCATGCCCTGTGTGATATCAGTCCTGAGAGCACAGCTCTGGGCACCGGTGTGATGTAAGCTTCAAGATCCACCTTGAAAGGCTCCTGTCATGGGTTAGGGAGATGCCAAAGAAGATTGAAGGAAGTGGTTCCATTGTTTAAGATTATTAAAGGGAGGAACTTCCCTTTAATAAAATGAGATTATAAGGTGGTTCAAGAGGTAAATTACACAGGTGAGGAAGAGTCAGGAGGGAGTTGCCTGGACACATCGCAAAGAAACACAGGATTACAGATAGGAAAACAAGGTGAAACTCAAAGGTTATATACATTTTGGGTCCAAGCATGGCTCGTTGCTATTTTAACATTTTCATTATCTAAAATGCCTCTCAAAAATGTCTCTCTGCAGGCAGTCCTTGCAGCAATTTTCTTGGTAGTTATTTCAAAGTTCTTGATTCTTATCTGATGAGACTCAATCCAGATCCTAGGGTGAAAGCCCTTTCCTTTTCCATGTCCTCCAAACTTCCCTGTTTTTCTATCCGGCTTCAGCTGGCTTAAACAACAAAAATTTATTTTCTCATAGTTCTAGAGGCTAGGATTCTGGGTTCAGGGTGATAACATGGATAGTTTCTGGTGAGGACTCTGCCCTTGTGTTAGAGATGGCTGCCTTCTTTCTGTGTGCTCAGTTGATCTTTCTCTGCGAGGAGAGAGAGAGGGGAGGGGGGTGGGTACTTCATGATATCACTTCTTATAAAGGCACAAATATCTTTATAATACACAGGTTTAACATTTTCATATACTTATAATTTCAGAAGCACAATATTACTATTACTGTTTAAAAAAATGGGACCATTTCAATAATAGTATTCCAGGAAGCACTGTTTGAAAAAATAGTATTTTAGCATAAATATTTTAAAGCAGTCAGAATTACAGATTATCTTGTGTATCTTTTAAAATTATTTTTGGTTAAATCTGACCTTGATCTCTATTGCTGAATTTATAGATATATAGCAGCAACACTGTTCAGTATCCACCTATTTAAGTCGTCAATGTCTGATTTTCAATACAGCCTTGAACCAATTGATTTTATTTAGTATTGTGAGTGTTAAACTTGAGAATGAGCATTATTTCATGATTCTGTTAGCAAATATGTTGTTACTGAGAGAATACTAAAAAAAATAGTTCACAATATAAAATATTTTTAAGATGTTGTACATTGATTTAAACTGAATTTTAAGTAATCAATATATTTAAAGCATGGTTAATGATCTATCTTGTAAGTTTAACATTATGCTTTTTGGTGTATTTCAGTGAGCAAAATACATTTGGTTCTATAAGAATAAACTTACAATAATTACTAAAGTTATAACAATTTCATATTAAAGAATATTTTTGAAATAGATTTGTTCATTGCCCATTACACTTAAAGTTCTTGT